>BPLS01000418.1:727222-746599 GCA_019656275.1 Rhododendron kiyosumense | reverse complement strand
AAATGTGTGAGAAACCAAATATTAAAAATCATGTCCATAGAAAAAAATAACCTAGTCCAATAAAATTATATATATATATATATGAGAGAGAGAGAGAGAGAGAGAGAGAGAGAGAGAGAGAGAGAGATGCATACCATGCTTTGGAAGCATCTTCTTCCTTGCTTCCTTATTTTGTTTGATTAGCCCAAAGTCACCCAAGTCAGCTGCAATCCATTGTCAGTTGGAAAATTTAGGAAGCTTTTTTGCCTAAAAAATTAAAAACACCAGAAGTCTTTATTTGCTTAGTTGAAAAAAAGTTCATCTCCCTTTCAAAAAAAGAAAAGAGAAGGTCATGTCGATGCTTAACCTCCACACTTCATTGGGTTTAAATGTCAACATGCAAATTTTATAAGAAACAAGAAAAAGATCCATCCCTTATACAGTTTCTACTTGAGCAAATTGCCTTGAGGTCTCTTTTCAGCCACTTTCGTCGTCTATTTTAGAATTAGAACTCTCATTCCTCCTAGAAGGCTCCATGGATTCAAAACCTCATTATAAGCTTCATATCTACTTCCTTCCAATGATGGCTCATGGCCACATCATCCCAATTGTAGAAATGGCCAGAATATTTGCCAGGCGCGGCATCAAGGCAACCTTAGTTCTAACACCCCTCAATGCAACTCTCGTCTCCAAAACAATCGACAGAGACAGAGAACTTGGCTTGGAAACCACTATTCGTCTTATTAACTTCCCTTCACCAGAAGTTGGACTGCCTGAAGGCATTGAGAGCCACAGTTCCATCACTTCCCGAGAAATGTCCCAAAAGATGTACAAGGCCACAGAGCTTCTTCAACAGCCATTTGAAAAACTCTTAGAAGAGGACTCCCCAGATTGCCTAGTCTCTGATGTGTTGTTTCCATGGGCTAGTGATGTTGCAACTAAGCATGGGATTCCAAGGTTGGCTTTCCACGGATGTGTTGTTTCCATGGGCTAGTGATGTTGCAACTAAGCATGGGATTCCAAGGTTGGCTTTCCACGGATGTAGTGCGTACGCTCTTTCTGTTTATCGCGAATTATCCCAACATAAACCTTACAAGAACATCGAATCAGACTCAGAAGTTTTCGTTGTGCCTGGCCTTCCAAACAAAATTATGATGACAAGACATCAACTCCCTGATTTCATAAGAGATGGAACTGAAAACCAGTTAACCAAGTTGATCGAGAAAGTCATGGAATCGGAGGTGACAAGCTATGGTGTTCTAATAAACAGCTTCCATGAGCTGGAACCGGCTTACTCAGAACACTACAGTAGGGTGTGGCATGTGGCTCCCGTCTCACTCTGCAACAGAGACAACGAAGATAAAACTCATAGAGGAAGCACAATCTCTATCAATGAGCACGAGTGCTTGACTTGGCTTGACTCAAAGGAACCAAACTCAGTTCTCTATGTGTGCTTTGGAACCTTGTCCTACTTTTCGAATGTTCAGCTACTTGAGCTAGCAATGGGTCTGGAAAATTCCGGACATCAATTCATATGGGTTGTGCGGAAGGAGAAAAAGAAGGAAGAAGAAGATAGGGAAGAGTGGTTACCGGACGGGTTTGAGAAGAGGTTAGAGGGGAAGGGCTTCATAATAAGGGGGTGGGCCCCACAATTGCTTATACTCGACCAAAAAGCAGTTGGAGGGTTTATGACTCACTGTGGATGGAACTCATTGCTGGAGGGAGTGACTGCTGGAGTTCCCTTGATTGCGTGGCCATTGTTTGCTGAGCAGTTTTATAATGAAAAGCTAGTGATTGACATTCTGAGGGTTGGAATTGGAGTAGGGGCTCAGGAATGGTGTAGATGGCCAGAGGAGGACAAGATTTATGTATAGAGGGAAGATATAGAGAAGGCAGTGGTTCAACTAATGGTTTGTGAAGAAGCTGAGGGAATTAGGAGCAGAGCAAGGGCACTGGGAGAGACGGCAAAGAAGGCTGTTGAAAAGGGTGGATCCTCTTACAATTACCTGAGCGCTTTACTTGAAGAACTAGAGCTCAATACCAACTGACACAAGTTACCTATGTTTCTTTGGCCCTTAAATAAACTTTGTATCTTTCACTTATGTTTACACTAATAGTTTTTTAAGTGATGTATCCTTTGTTCTCTATGAAATTATGAGTTATCGTGATTGTCATATGCTTTGCAAAATTTGGACACAACTCCTACCTATCTCCGTCTCCTTTACCACTTCAGGCAAGGCACAAGAAAATTTATGTTCTAAAAATAATTTAGAGAAGCACCACCAAGCAAATGATCAAATTGAACACCTGCAGCAGTTAAGGAAACGCAAAATGGACAATCTAGACAACACATTCCCATATTAAAAAATTAACACCGACACAAACAACAAAGGGATCATGGGATGTTTGAAAGGAATCGTACTGTGTGAGACATTATAGATTGCAACAAACTGTGAGCGTCTTCATAAGCTATCGTCTCATACATGAATCAAAGCCTCATCTTTCTCAATTCTAAGGACATCATATTCATACAAAATCAAAAAGGAGGATATGAATAAAGAGTCATAGAAACGCTTAACCAGTAGAGGAACTTAATTCTTTTATGGATAGTCCTGTTTGTCACTTGTCAGAGACTTAGTTGGAATGGACAATTAACACCAGTAAAAAACAGATCCAAAAAAAAACCTATGAAAGCATATTAAGCCATCTAAAAATAACTGAAGTTTGGTTCCATAAACAAACAAAATGCAAGAAATCATGTGTGTTTGGTGATAGAATTGAGTTCAACATGGGTAGAAATCTACAGGCTAAGGTGACTTCTATAATTGACTCAGAAGGCGGGAGATGGCCTAGAGTTAGAAGTTCAGTTACTCAAGAAACCATGCAAGCTACCCCTGCCCCTCTTGTGCCCCATCAGAAGAGAGAGGATAGAGATATATGGTCTGCTACTCCCTGTCGTACTTTCTCTACTAAATCTGCTTGGCTGGCTATAAAGCAAGATCTCCCTTTGTTTGATTGGCATAAAGCTGTTTGGTTTAAAGGCCATGTCCCTAGGTGGGCCTTTATTGAATGGTTGGTATGCCATGGTACGTTAAGCACAAAAGATAGACTCATGCAGTGGGGCCTTCTGTGGATGATAATTGCTTGCTTTGTCATAGGGGTAAGAATCTCACTTGCATCTTTTCTTTGGCTGCCTTTTTTTTACTGCATTTTGGAGTCAGATTTGTGTGTGTTGGGGGTACTAGATGTTCAGCTTTTGGGGTTAAAGCTTCCTTGTCAGCTGTCGTCCTTAGACTGGGCTTATCTGCTACCATTTATCATTTGCAAAGAGAGAGGAATTGTCGTATCTTCTATAGTGGTTCACAGAGTTGCTAGGGATTTTAGGGCCTCCTTGTGTTCCTGGAAGGCAGTCACCGACGATTGAGGCTGTTAGGCTATGTGAGAATTGGAACTTGCCTCCTAGTTTTCTGTTAGGAGTGACTACCTAGTTTAGCCTTGAGTTTGGGCTGCCTTTAGTTTCTATGTTGTTCCTTGTATTCTGAACTTATGTGTTTGTTCTTAGGATTTCAAGCCTATTATCATTCCCTTTTCTCTTGTTCTCTTTTTTGGGTGGTTAATACACAACTTCTTCACAAAAGGAAAAAAAAAAAGAAAAAGAAAAAGAAGTGCAAGATGCGTGTGAGAGAAACCAAAGAATTACACATTGTTAAAGGCTGATTGTGCATAAAACATGAGCAATTGCTGAGATAAATTACAGCTTTGAAGTTACCATAGCAGACTGCTTTTGTCACACAGAATATGTCAGCACAAACAAGCAATAGCTATGATGGCTAGCGAAATCACATTAGCATTTCAACAAACAACTTATAAGCTCCATACCACTATCAAATCAGTTCATGCATCTAATAGCTCTAGCTTCCAAAAATGTCCAAGCTATGATGCCTTGTTGCAATTGTTGTGATTAAAATGCGGAAGCACCCAAGAATCGAGATTCAAACACAACCACAATCGCAACCAATGGAAGTACGATAAAAAATAAAACAAAGAGAGACACGCAAGAATTACATGGTTCAGCAATACCACGCCTACTCTACTGAGAGGATCCCGTTCTTTCACCATGAGAATTTCTGTACAAGTACACTTGAGTATGAAATAACCCACACCCAACCCTTATACACTCACTCATACAAGAACACACTGTCACCACTCACCAAGTACTAGACTTGACCCTTGCACACACTGTTTTTCTCCACTCTCTACCGAAAACTCCTTCATTCATGCCATTATATAATCGGTTCCGCTAACAAATGCCCCCGGGACATAAGTTTAGGGCATTGGTTTAGTTACGATAAGTAATGTTGTTACAATTAATACGCTTCTCATAAATTGTCTTCTCATTAAAGTGCTAATCAATTTTCACCACTATTTTCTATACTAGTTATAAATGTTTCTTATATTTTTATCTAATGACAACATTAACCTCCTTTCCCTCTAGAAATTACTCCAAGTTTGTTGAGATCCAATTATAATAAATTTAATATCAATCACGTAATTCCTAGTTGTATAATTTCTGGGAGGTTTTTTTTTTTTTAATATGTTTTCCAATAAACACAAATGATATGACTACTATTTGTAGTGGTATAATTTCTGGGCAAATGAACAATTTTGGTGTATCACGGAAAAAAATGAGAAACAGAACAATATTTTTAATAGTGCTCCCGCTAACATGTGTGTCCGGGGCATAAGTTTAAGTGTTAGAATTCACACTAGATTATTCAACCAGGAAAAAAATTACACTAGATTATTCAGAGTCCGAAGTTGAAAATCTAACACTTCGATTACTGGCGGGAAAATATTGAAAGAATATTCTTGGGCATACTGGATTCATACCTTTATTTTCCTAGTGACTTTCTTGGTTGAGAATAATCTTGTGTAATTTTTTTTCCTGGGTGTTTCCTTTCTTATATGTTTTTTTTGTACTAAGTTACATTAGGAAAAATGTTTGTACCTTTTTTTTTGTCATTCTAAAAGAAAAAAGAAAATGAAGAGTCAAGGACATTACTGTCATTGATAATACTCTTGAACTTCGTTTAATGAAACTGTTTTGCATTCTCAATGTCATCATTAAAACATGTTATTAATACATCTTGGAATGGGTATAAAACATGTAATTAAATGTACTCAATCTTATGCCCCAGGGGCACCCTTTAGAATTTGGCAACCCATGCGAGTTGCATGGAAAAAGAATATTGCCAACTAATCATGCAAGTTTGAGCAACTGGCGGAGAGCAATTTTGTTCACCACCTAAAAATCGACTTGACATTAGAATCCATACGGAACCAAAATCAACTCAATTGAATAAGATGGGTACGCGCTTAATCCAAGCATTCGATTTTCTAAACCAAAACAAGTGTTATCAAATACTCACCCATATGAGATTGAACAGGATTGGATAAATAGCTCGATCATCGAACTGGTAATTGGTGTGAGCTCCGTAGCTGAACAAAATTGCACTAGTTGTTGGTTCACTGTGTCTGTGTATGAAGCGTGAAGCGTCCATCTCCTACTGAGCAACCGAGTTCGGACTTTGGACAAGACGAACCATAAAGACATTGAAAATGATCTTTTCAAGAAAAATACGTTTTCGAGAATTTTTCGAGATGCGGCTCTGTTTTGAGATTTTAAATTTGAATTTGCAGGTAATAAGTGTAAGAAGAAATAGAGTAATGATTAGAAATAAGGTTAATGATTGGAGATAGATAAAGAGAAAAATGAGAATAATGATTGAAAAGAAATAGGATAATAATTAGAATCTAAAACTCAAAAGGAACGGGTTTGTTTTTTATTTTTACTTTTTCTTTGTCAAGATAAATGAGGAATTTAAGGCCCTGTTTGGAACCCAAGGAAAGGAAAAGAAAGGAAAGGAAAAGAAAAGGGAAGGAAAAGAAAAGGGAAGGAAAATGAGAGGAAAAATTTACTATTCACCACACTTAAAATCTTTATTTTCTTCTCTCTTTCTATACAACCAAATAATAGGAGAGAAAATTCTTTAATTTTCCTTTCCTTTCCTTTCTTTTCTCTAAGTTCCAAACAGAGCCTAAGATATTGAACGTAAAGTTTTGAAAAAGTAACCGAGAATCCAATAAGAACAATACCGATATCTAGAACCGAGGCGTGCTGCGTATCATTCGGACATTCCATATCGACAATTAGGGTCCAAATTTTTTAAAAAAACTTTTCTAGTGAAGAGTTTTTTTTCGAAATTTTTTTTTAAATTTAAACCATTCAAAACACTTTTGAACGGTTTAGATTACATAGTATGTCCCCGGGTTATGTCTTTTTATTTACTTATTTTTTTGATGAGATACATTAAAAAAGTTCCCAAAAAGTAAAATAGTTTCTAGAAAAAAAATCAGAAAAGACAAAAATAGTTTATTATAATTTGTGTTTCTTTTCATAAATTTGTTGTTATTTATTCTATTGATTAAGACGAATTACAAATCTTGATTCAAAATGAAAAAGAGAAAATTAAATTAAAACTAAAATTGTTGAGTTGTTCTCCTTAGTTGTTTTGATCTATTTGGGATTTTTTAATTTTGTCTATATTCAAAAATATTCACAGTTATTATTCTTTTATCAAATTTTTGTTAATTATTAATTCGTCTCGAGATGAATTGAAAAGATAAAAAATTATGACTTTTAATTAAAACAAAAAAGAAAAAGCTCAAAAACTAAAGAGAAACGGGTAGAAGACTATTGTAACCGACTTTTCCGTAGTTAGGTGGGTCACCACTTCCACCACACCGTCCTTCTCCCCTGTGAGAAATTTTTCTTTTACTGAGTGTGTACCACGTCACCCGGATGATGTGATATTCAAGCAGACACATATGAGCCATCCAAAAGTGTGTTGAAGTCCCGTTTCAGTTTCATAAAAAAGGAATTTTTAGAAAATGAAAGTAATTTTAAACTCAAAAATTATGTATTTACGGAAATAATTTTTCTACCAATATGGATCTTGTTTGATAAATATAATTGAGATATTTTAAATAGTGAAAAAAATTTTAAAAATTATTTTTTATTTTCATTATATTAGAACTTGAAATTGTTGAAAAAGAAAACAGAACGCCACCTAAGTAGCCAAATTAAAATATTCTCTCTTTCTCTTACCACCACACTCTCTCTTCTCTTTCTCTGTCTTTTTTGTCTCTTCAAATCCGATCCGTCCAAAACGAAACCTCCCCTACGCAAACCTCCTTTTTCCTCGGGGCTAAGCTTCTCTCTCATTCCATTGGACCAATCCCATTCCATTTCAACCTTCGGTCCCCCCCTTATTCCTTTCCTTCACCCATCAGAACTCCTCCCCTGTCTATATATATATATTCCCCCTTCCTTTTCGGACTCCTCCTCTCACCCCTATATATCCTCATCCTCCTCCCCATCATCATCAAACCAAACCAGAAAAAAAACACACAACAATGGCGACCTCCAAATCTTCCCCCATGGCCTTCCTCCTCTTCCTTCTCTTCGCCTCCGCATCCGCCCTCGACATGTCCATAGTCAACTACGACAAAACCCACGTCTTCGACCGTCCCAACTCGCGGACGGAGGCTGAGGTCGAGGCGGTGTACGAGAGGTGGCTGGCCAGGCACAGGAAGGCGTACAACGGGGTGGGCGAGAAGGAGAAGCGGTTCGAGATATTCAAGGACAACATGAGGTTCGTCGAGGCGGAGAATGCCGTGGGCCGGAGTTATAAGGTGGGGCTGAGCCGGTTTGCGGACCTGACCAACGAGGAGTTCCGGTCGAGGTTTTTGGGCGGGAGGGCAGAGATGAAGGGGAGGGCCGGGAGGGCAGAGAGCGATAGGTACAAGTTTAAGGTTGGGGATGAGGTGGCGGAGGCGGTGGATTGGAGGGGGAAAGGGGCTGTTGCCTCCGTCAAGGATCAAGGACAATGCGGTAATTTATTTTGCTTAGAATGACGATGATGCATGTGGAATTTTAGTTTAGGCCCCTTCTTCCTAAATTTTTTTTTTTTTTTGGAATTTTTTTGAAATTCATGTTCATTTTGTTGGATTAAAATCATTATTAGTCTTGACGAGATAAAAATTGCGATCAAAAGCAACCAAAAAAAAAAAAGTTTAAAACAACTGGTTTTTTTGTTTTCAATGTCCTCCTACCTATTTTTTTGGAATTCGATTCTTTTTTATATTTCTCTGATTCCTCTTATTGAGCCGAATCATAGCGAACAAAATACCAGCACAATAATGTAGGAAGAACGACTCCCAAATGTTCTTTGCTGTTTCTGTGGTTGTTTATGGGGATGGATTGGGGATGGATTGGGACGTAAGTCATATAATGCGTATGCGTGAGTGGAGGTGTAAATAAAAGTGTCAAACTAAAATTTTGTAGCGAAGGTTCTACTTGAGGATTATTTGACTTGTAATATCAATGAGTCCTATTAATAAATTCATAGCAATCTTTAGACTTTAGTTTTCATGTTTACTTTATGAATTTTAAGTAGAATATGAGGATTTTCATTGACGGAAGGGGAGACTCAAATCTGTATGGATTCCAAGACCGGTCCCATGAGAGTGGTTTGTTTTTTCTGATGGATAATTGTCCTTTGTTGGAAGAAAGTAGGAAAAGGAAGATTTATTATGAATAGATTTAAATTGTCTTCTATGGTTTTTCAGTTTGAGGTAATTTTTGTGAATTTTGCCTGTTATTGTCCTTGAAAAACACATCTTTTTTTTAATGTTTTTTATGATGATGATGATGATGATGACAACGACGGGGTGGCTTCTAATGAAAACCAAAACCACCCCAAAAAATGAGTAATCCATCATTGGGCTTTTTTGTAAAGTTTTTGGGTATTCCCTATCCTGTTCGTAAAGTAATTTCCATAAAAAAAAAAAAAAAAACACAAAACTGGTCTGAAACCGGACCATTATGTATGTTATGATATGTACCTTTCCGGCATGATTGGGTTTGCTTCTTGAAGAACTACCCGTGTAATGGTTGTAGATCATGATGCAAGCAATTTAGGAGTAAGTTGGGGCAGTTTGACTTGATTTTTGGGTTTCATAGTTACATGGACCTTCTTGTTATGATGTTTTCAGTTTTCACAAGGCCAGTATTTGGGGTAAGGTGATGAGATAAGATTTGTTTCAATGAAAGCGTCCCATATTTAATTGCACGAAATGACTTCTTCTCGTCATTATTATTTTTTATGGAGATTAACTCATTAATTTCGAAATTGAAGGGAGTTGCTGGGCATTTTCAACAATTGGTGCTGTGGAAGGGATAAACCAGATTGTCACCGGACAGTTAGTGTCTTTATCAGAGCAGGAGTTGGTGGATTGTGACAAAGCTTACAATCAGGGTTGCAATGGAGGTCTCATGGACTATGGCTTTCAGTTCATCATTGACAATGGTGGCATTGATACTGAGGAAGATTATCCTTACCGAGCTGTTGATGGCACATGTGACCAGAACCGGGTTTGTCTCAAATCATACTCATGGAAAGAAGAGAAAAATACTAGCCTTTTGTATATTAATCGAATTAGCATTGTGTATGTTAAATGCTTTAATCCTTTTTGTACTTCAGAAAAATGCACGAGTTGTTACCATTGATGGATATGAAGATGTTCCAGAAAATGATGAGAAGTCGTTGCAGAAGGCTGTGGCCCGTCAACCAGTTAGTGTTGCAATTGAAGCTGGGGGCAGGGCTTTCCAACTTTATGAATCGGTAATGACCCTCTTGGAAATTTTGGTTTCTATAGTAATTCTCACAGTAAGAAACGATTTGAAATTCATCTCAACCTTCAAGAAACACTATCCTTATGCTTATAGTTCAGAAGCATTGTTCTGCGCCATCAAGGGCTTTATGTTCACTCAGATTCGATAAGTTCATATTCCCAAAATAAAGACAATGCCCTTCTAAACTTTGTGGTTTGGCAGCCTGCAAACTATGCTCAAGTCTTTTTCTAATTTTTTGTGTAATTGATGGGAATCGGGCAGATGCTTACTTCTTCAACAAGCTAAACAAACAATTACGACATTATTCTGATTCTGATCACTGGGCTTTTTTAATCCTTTCCAGGGTGTATTCACTGGACAATGCGGAACCAACCTCGACCACGGTGTTGTTGCTGTTGGATATGGTACAGAAAACGGCGTAGATTACTGGGTAGTGAGGAATTCATGGGGACCAACATGGGGAGAGAGCGGGTACATCAGGTTAGAGCGCAATGTCAACACCTCGAGTGGCAAGTGTGGGATTGCACAAATGGCTTCGTACCCTATCAAGTCCGGCTCAAACCCTCCTAACCCCGGTCCATCCCCTCCAACCCCTGTAAAACCCCAAGCCGTTTGTGATGAATACTACAGTTGCCCCGAGGGAACCACATGCTGTTGTGTCTTCCAGTATGGTGACTACTGCTTTGGCTGGGGATGCTGCCCCCTTCCTTCTGCTACCTGCTGCGATGATCACTCTAGCTGCTGCCCACCCGATTATCCTGTATGCGACCTAAATGCTGGAACCTGCCTAATGGTAATCATTTCTCAACTTTGCTTCTAGCGTAATGAGCTTATATTATGGCATTTGCTTTTGCTCCAACTTCTGTGCTAAAAACAGATTATGAACAGAACTTTGATAGGCAAGAGGTGCAAGCACCGAAGTATCACTTTTAATGCTTTTGAAATCTGATTTCCAGAATCAGCTTGTGTATACTTTAACTTACGAACTCCCGTTAGGGTACTTCTACTTTCTTTATTGGTCGAGATCAATCAGAAAAGTAGAACATTTTGAACCAAATTAGGAAGGGAAAAAACCTCGCTTTTTGGCCTATTTTCTTCTTTGGTGAGTTTTTCGTTAAAAGGTTTTATGAGCCCAATCTGGAAAGTACTAGTGTTTGTGACCCAAACCTGGGAACTCAGCCTATAACCTATAATATATCTCTTCTTCCTCGGTTTAATTTGAACAGAAGTAAAGGAAAAGATCACTGATGATTTTATTTCATGCAACAGAGCAAGGACAATCCAGTGGGAGTGAAAGCGTTGAGGCGGGGTCCTGCCATACGAACCCGGAGTCACAGACAAGTTGACAGTTATTGAGTATCTGCAGTTCACCCGGGGGTTTGCAGAGAGGGAGAAAAAAGCAAGGGTTTTTTTTGAAGAAGTGGTTCTTGTTGTGGGGAAAAATGCTTTGTTTTGTCAAGACATCGGTTGATTGCAGTGCACACCCCTCTCCCCATCCTATTGCTTTAACTTTTTCCCCAAGTTTAGAGCCTTCTGTAGATAACTTCATTTTTCCTAAGTTACTTTTTTGAATTTTCTCAAACAGAAGAACAGGATGAGGAAAATGTGGTTCGTGTACAAACGATTATATCTGTGAATTATGAGAAAGGAAGAACCATTTGTTATTGGTTGAAGACATGTTGCTTTGTCAATCAAGCTAGTTGAGTTGAATGCTCATCCGTTTGGTTAGCTTTGAAAGCTGTACACTTGTGGTGCTACGCCCACCGTTCTGTTTCACCGCTTCCCCCACCGTAGTACTAAATCTCACCGACTTTCTGTTCTCCATTCCGAGTTTCATGGGTTTTGAAGCTATAAAATAAAACCTTTTGTGAGTGGCAACAAATTATCATTCTTTTGAAATTCGATCCTCTTGTTTGGACAATTATACCCATCAATAATGTGGCATTCATTTTGGCGATTTTTCAAACTTCATTACTACAGTAAACTTAATTTTCAAGCGAATTTTCATATGTGGGGCGCACTGCTGCAACTAGTATCTCCAAAAATAGCCAGTGATAAAATTTAAGCGCGTTTTCTTTTTCTTTCTAAAATGTGGTTTGAAAATTAGTTCACATTTTTTTTTAAAGAGAATCATGTGTATCTCCTTAGTATCGAGCCGACAAGTACACATTAACTCAATATGCCAAATTACTTGCTTTACTCTTTTCTCCTCTTAAAATAAATTATCTTCAAAATTTTTAATTGTTTGATCATTTGTATTTTTTTTGTCTTTATCAAATTTTTTAATTTTTTGGATATATATTGCGTACCTTTATTCAAAAATGAAAAAGTTTGTTTACATATTAAAAAAATTAACTAAAGATCTATGCAAGCTTATACAACTTTTTTTTTTTTATCTCAAATCTGACTACTATTATAGAATAACTGCGTGAACATTGAAAGATTATAATAATTGAATGGAATCTTGACAAAGAAATAGTACGAACTAACACTCTTTATCTTCTGTTTACCAAAAAAAAAAAACACTCTTTATCTTCTAGTTCATATAGGTTATCTGGAATTTTTGTTAACGCGCACAATTGGTAATCAGGTAAACACCCAAATTACTATCAAATGCTATCAAACATGGTTAGGATCCGAAACCTCCTAGGTGCTACCAACTCTTTTACGTCCAGTTCGTACAAAGTTTTGTCTCAGCTTAAATTCGGTATTAGTTAGTGGCCGATAAGATTGATATCTTAAAATTAGTTGAAATTCGCATAAGATGATCTGAATACATGAGTGATGAAAAAAAGAGGCAAAAAAACATGGCCGATGGCTTGGTTTAATAAAGAAATGGAGTATAAATTTTATAAGGGAAAATGACGACTAAGGATGTATTTTGATAATTTTATAAGGAAAAATGACGACTAAGGATGTATTTTGATAATTAATACCCACCAATGACATTTTCAGCATTAACAAATGTTCTCAATATATCTTTGACGGATATTAATTATCAAAATATGTTGAGAGCTGTCATTTTCCCATTTTACAAGGCCCCCATAATTATGAGGACACAAGAGGCCCACGTGAGAACAAGAATTAAGAAAAGAAGTAAAGAACAGTGGGACAAATGCAGTAAAATCCGGATCAAGGGTTTGATTTTTGAAACTTCATTACTAGTAACTTCTAATTTTGTAAGCTAATTTTTCATAAATGGGGTCGCACAACCTACCCGGATCCGGGATGCTGTAGCGCAATGACCACTAAAATCTCAAATAGTAATGGCAAGGGATCTAAAAATTTAAGTGCTTTTTTTGGCCTCATTCCGCTGAGGAAAATACTTATTTATTGAATTAATAAATGTGATGTATTATGAAAGAATGACATGTCACATACAGCATGAAATAAATACTTAAAATATGATAATCTTAACAGAGCGGGACCTTAGTGATCTATAGCGTGCTTATTTGGCTCATATAAATATATTTTTTTTTTTTGGAAGAAACTCATTCGCATCTCCACAGTATCAAACCAACACATACGCAGTAGTTCGTAACTACTGTATCGAACTACCGTATGTTCTATGAAAAATCTATTAACGTCCACAATTGTTACACGCCAAAATTAGTATCAAATGCTACTATTAGACATGTCTAAGGTTCGCCTCCTATGGTCTAGCAACTCTTTTACGTGTAGTCTGTAAGATGCTTCACCTTGACATTAATTTTGTATTTGCTCTAGATCTATCAAAATTAGTCGAAACTCACGTAAGCTGTTACGACTGATGGTTTGGTTTATTTCAATAGGGCCCCCATGCCAAAAAATCCATCGGGACACGAGAGGTCCAATTGAGAATAAGAAAAGAAGAGTGGGACAAATGCAGTAAAAACCGGATCAAGGGTTTGTTTCTTTAATCTGTCACTTCATCTCCGTGGCACACGGATAGGGACGAAGAAGAACGAAAACCACCGCGACGACCGCCTCCGTCGTTTCCTCCTTTCCGGTGACTTCTACCTCTCCTCTCTCTTTCTATCTCCTTGCTACATACTATCACGCTACCAGCATATACGTACACAGATATTCGCTTGTTAGTAAAGACGCGTGCTCGTTCGTCGAGAAAACTCGACGGATTGGAGATCGGGAAAGGAATGAGTGAAATAAAGTAGATTCATCGCTTTGAGTTCATGGATTGAGGGTCCTATTTATCCAGTTCGGCCAATTGACAAGTCTGTAGTCTGTACTGGCAACTCTTACTCGATGCAAATAAATTTTCTCTATTTTTCCTTTCATTTCTTTCTTGAGGCGTTTTTTTGTTGTTGCAGTTAGATGGAAACAACGATCTTTCCGTCTTTGGCTTTTCGAAATTTGTCAATATCGTGTTTGTATGATGTGCGATTCTTCCGCCTCTATGTCTATGGTGTAGATGATGAAAGAGAATGAGGAATTTTTCCAAGTTTAAACCACGGGTTAGAAAATAGCCAAGTAGGTAACTAAGCAAAGTGTTTTATCGTGTCTTATGTCGTGGTAACTCGAGTGCCGCCAGAGTCGTCGTGTGTTGCGTAGAGGTTTGTTTGGTGTTTTGTTCACTAAGATAGTAGGTAACTAAAATGGTTTTTTACATTTCAAGTAATCAGTTTAAAATGATGATGAACTCTAACTGAAGATAGTGGGACTAGGAATAAGGAGGTCTTTTCCTGGCAGAAGGAAAGTAATTTTTTTTTTTGAACGGCGAAGATGGAAAGTATTGCTACAACACCGAAGATAATAATAATCTTGAACTGTATTTTGATTTGATTGTTATATAAGATAAGGTTAGCTACCATGTTCTAGCTTCTTGGGTACCATTTTTTGTTATGTAAAAATTTGGCTAAAGGCAAAAGGAACTTACCTGTTATCTCTAATTTATGTCAATTGTCATACTAATAACATATATGGTCTGAAGCGAAGGACA
The DNA here is from genome assembly GCA_019656275.1 of Rhododendron kiyosumense. Taxonomy (NCBI): domain Eukaryota; kingdom Viridiplantae; phylum Streptophyta; class Magnoliopsida; order Ericales; family Ericaceae; genus Rhododendron; species Rhododendron kiyosumense. The sequence goes on along the minus strand of BPLS01000418.1, from coordinate 731,927 downwards.
TTTTGCGAAAATAACACTTTCATTTCATTTACATAATTACCTTCTTCAACATATGTATATATAGATTGAACTGCTGTGGAAAAGCAGGGCTCTAGTTGCAGAAGTATTGGCCTGCCCATACGTCCTACTTCTCAAGCGATATCATGCTTATTTTTGGACAAATCGAACGGTTGTCTTTCTATTATATTGTTTAATGCTTCTTTTACTAACTTTAAATATGTACCTTTTCCCCCCCTTATACTTACGTTCTCATGTCTTTTTTTCCTCTCTGTTTTTGGCTATTTTGTTATGGTGCAGCTGTGGTTATGGAGTAAACTAGAAACACATTACATGCTGACTTAACTGCTTCTGTTGAGGTCTCTTGGGGTGGCAGTATGGATTTGGGTTCTGCTGATTCATCAACTCCACAACCTGTTAAACCTCCAGATGTACAAGCTCCTACTGCTTCAGATTTGGGACCAGAAAATTCTCCACGTGATGCTCCATCTAAGCTCTCTGCTTCTGGCATATCCACATGGGCCAAAAGTTTAAAAATTCCTCAGCCGTTGATGGGTTCTCAGGATGAATCACCATCAGGAAATGCTGGAAAATCAACATTTGCTCGTTTCACTGGTGGGTTGGCATCTCGCTTGTCTCCCAAAGCTTCTCAACCAGATGAGAATTCTGATGTAGCTTCAACAACAGCACAACCTGGTCTATTTGGAACCCTTACTAAAGGGTTAGTTGACTCGTCTAAGAGTGCCGTGAAGGCTGTGCAGGTCAAAGCTCGACATGTTGTCTCTCAGAACAAACGAAGATACCAGGTAGCTTACTAATATCATTACTGCTGTGATTTTCTTTTCATTTTGTGTATTTTAGCTCGATATTTTGAGCCCCCCTTTAACTTATTAAATCGTTGCCTTGCAACTGGTATCGAGGATTATCTATTGCTAGCTTAACAACATTGGTCATTCCTCAAACCCCACACTATTTCACATGGTCTATGGCATGAGTATCTGGTGTGGGTATGTGTCCAGGTATTGGACTGCCCTACCAATCCTTCCCTAAGCTTTTTGCTTGGCTTGCGGGAGACAGGAGTAATGTTTTTGGTCTTTGTTTGCTTAATTTTTCCCCACCTGTGATGAACATCATAGGTAAGATTCGTAAGAAGCTCATATATGTTTCTCACCTAGATTGCCAACATATTGGACATCTTCTTTTGAATGGCATGATGATCCGAACTAAATAAGATAGTAAGGCCCCGTCCGTTTGTGATATAGAATTCTTGATGCATGACTGCAAAGAACACATGGCTATGTGATACTTTATATGGATGAAAATATTGTCTATCTTGCTTGTTTTTTTACGTCATGTTTATCTAATAAGAGTACCATTATATGTTGCTGTGTCAAAGTGACTCTTCTTGTTTCTTAGGAAGGAGGGTTCGATTTAGATATGACGTACATCACAGAAAATATTATTGCTATGGGGTTTCCGGCTGGTGATATGAGCTCTGGCTTTTTTGGGTATGTTGAGGTAAGTAAACTAGAAAGTTCTCTGCAGGAACAAATTATTTACCATGGCTCACTTATGTTATTGACATCTGGACTTTTTGAAAATGTGTTGCAGGGTTTTTACCGGAACCACATGGAAGAAGTGATCAAGTTCTTTGAAACTCATCACAAGGTAAGGACATTCAATATGATGCTCAATACTGTAAATCTGTGTAGCATTATTACAAAAATATTGCGCCTTCAAATTTGTGGAGATAATTATCTGAAAATGCATGATATCAGCACTAAAAACTTATTTCTGGTGTGAAATATTGTAGGCACTGACTTTTCAAGGCTCTTTTAGAATGGCACTACGCAACATTTTCTAGTTTGCTTGCTGGTGCTGGGCCTTTCTTTTTCTTCTTATTTCTACAAAGTTGTGGTGGATTAGTTGTACTTGTGTAGTGGATTTGTAATTTCATGGCCACTTTGTGTTATCATGAATAATTCAAGTTCTGGTTGGTAAGAGAGGTTGGCCAGATCAGCATTTATCTGCAAGCCTCTTGAGCTGCTATAATATTTTCTTTTGAGTGATGGTCTTTATAGGGATATTACTCTCTTGAAAGTAGGAGGGCCTTCTGTTTCGAGAAAGATAGTAACAGACTAGCATTTCTGTTGCCTAACTTGTTTGTTTGATAGAACTCCGCTATGTTGTCTTTCCTGATTTATGTGGGTTGTTTCTGCTGTTTTGTCAAGGTTAGATCATGTCTATTGTTGTTAATTTGCTGTCAATAGATCATTTTTAGGCACTAGAAATCCAGTACTGGAAATATTGAGCACTTAATTTCCAAAGTCCCAAGCTTGAAGATATCTTCAGAGCGATAAACCTGAACTGTTGACATTGACAGGAAAATCTCTGTCCATGCCAGCAGAAAACCAATGGGGCCCACATGGATTCTGCGCTGAAGTTACTATAAATATGTGTATCTGCATTTTGTTGTTAACATTAATGTTGATTGGGTTAAAGTCTGTCTAATAAAAGGCCCATTTCTTATTGTTGATACTCTTCAATAGAAGCTAACCTTTTCAAAAAGAGATGAAGGGGAAAATAGATTGTGTAATTTTCTAACCCTATTGTTGGTGTTCACATTTGTCTGATTCCTGTTACTGTATGCAGGATAAATACAAAGTATACAACCTTTGTTCTGAGAGGCTCTATGATGCATCATTGTTTGAAGGAAAGGTGTGCTATTTCATGTTGTTTTTTGAGTTGTACCTTTGAGTGATTCCGCTGCACCAAATTTGATTGCCCTGCACATGAATGATGGTCATGGAATATTCGCATAGATCACTTTTATTCAGTTATTACTCATAGTTATTCATTACTATGAGTGCTTTGTTTTAAGAAGGCTGCTCTCATCGTACATGTAAAAGAGTTTGATGACGTTTTTCTAATGTGATATATCTTACTGTATCTGCAGGTGGCTAGTTTTCCATTTGATGATCACAACTGCCCCCCAATTCATCTAATCAAGTCATTTTGTCAAAGTGCTTACTCGTGGCTGAAGGAGGATATAGAAAATGTCGTGGTTGTGCATTGTAAGGCTGGAATGGCAAGGACAGGGCTAATGATATCTAGCCTCCTCCTATATTTGAAGGTGGGTTGTTGTATAATATGTTTTATGCGACATGTTCTGTGGGTGTGTTGGAAATGTATAGTTCTTTTGTATCTTGTGAGGTTTGTCTGCTTTCTGATTTGCTAATTGCATCACTACATTTGCATCTTTGTGCAGTTCTTTCCCACAGCTGAGGAGTCAATTGATTACTACAACCAAAAAAGATGTATTGATGGAAAGGGGCTTGTGCTTCCAAGTCAGATTGTCAGTCTCTTTCTATATGATTTTCTTCAAAAGTAGCGTTGCATTTTTCTAGCTACCTTCCTAAAATCTCATCTGATGAGGTGGTTTTCTTTCTTGCGTGCTTGTAGCGGTATGTCAAATATTTTGAGCGAGTCCTAACCTACTTCAATGGAGAAAACCAGCCTGGGAGAAGGTATATTTCTGGTCCTGCATTTATTGAATGTCATTTTTTTCTTTTCAGTGCGACACACGTAAGTTTTCCCTATGGTTATGAACCTTCGACAATATTAAAGCATCATTCTTGGAGGTTCTCTTCTATCAGAGCATCAGGTCATAAATAGAGCTTAATTATGAAATCCACCTATATTTGTTGACTTGTACCACATCAAACTTGGGCAGATGCATGCTTAGGGGGTTTCGGCTTCACCGGTGCCCATATTGGATTAGGCCCTCCATTATGGTCTCCGATCACAATGGTAAGCCTCTTTCTGACAGTTTCTTCTTTGCATCTGATGATACTCCATTCTATTCCTGAGTTTGGTTATGAATCCTTTTTTTTTTGAGCTATGCTTGGTCATATTCCTCTTAATTACATTCCTAGCTTTGACGGCATCCAATGACCATGTATCAGTCAAGGTCCTTGGACAATTTTTTGGGTTTTTTTTGGAAAAGTGAATCCAAGGTCCTTGGACATGAAACCACATATAGTCTATAAGCATTAAGCCTCTCTAGTGGTGATCCTTCCCTTTCTTTCTTGACTTGCAGGTGTTCTCTTCTCCACAAAGAAGCATCCAAGAACCAAGGATCTGTCGGTAGGGTTTTTTTTTTTGCTTCTTTTTTATTTTTTATTTTTTGGTGTTATCCATGTCTGGGTTCAGAACGATGACTTTGTTCTGCTATTCCGTAGTTTTAGTTTAGTTGTTTCACACTTCCATATTTATGCAGCCTGAAGATTTTTGGTTTAGTGCCCCAAAGAAAGGGATCATGGTTTTTGCTTTGCCTGGAGAGCCTGGTCTGACAGAATTGGCTGGTGATTTCAAAATTCATTTCCACGATCGCCAAGGAGATTTTTACTGGTAGGCTAACTAGAACCTCTCTTCCCCCTTGCCCTAAACACAAACAAAACGAAATGAAAGCACTACCCTCGGAAAACATTTCCGTTTCTCTTTCTTGGGTGTATAATGTATGTCTTCTCTTGATGCACTTACAGTTGGTTAAACACCACAATGATCGAGAACAGAAAAATCCTAAACACTAGTGATCTTGATGGATTTGACAAGGTAACATCACCTTCTTCTTTTCATTCCATGAATATGATGATGTAGATTGTTCGCCTGGGAAGTAACTTTAGAAGTTGCTTATCCAATTCTATGG
>BPLS01000418.1:711041-727212 GCA_019656275.1 Rhododendron kiyosumense | reverse complement strand
AATTAAGTATTTTCTTCCCTTGCAAAAGACTACCAAAATAAAACAACGGAATCACTTGCTTTTGTCAATCTTATGATTAGAGGTGGCAAACGGGCGGGTTTGGGCGGGTTGAAACGGGTCGTGGGTCAAATATGGGCGGGTCAAATATGGGTCAAAAGGTAAACGGGTTGAAACGGGTCGGGTCAAATATGGGTCAACCTAAACCCAAACCCGCCCGACCCAACCCGTTTTCCTCTTTGTTTTTTTTTTTTTTATAAATAAATTTTTATCTGACATTGGATTCGACAAGTGGTAATGTTGTATTGGTTAAGTTTTATGAATGAGTGTAGGGAAATAAAAATAATTAGTACAAAGTAATTAATTAACATAAGCAAAATTCAATTTGGCTAGGACGATATCATGCATTGAAAATAAATTGTCGAACTCTTTATTTTCTGTAGAACGAAATTACGTACGTTAGGAACTTCAAACAGGAGGAAGGGAATTCGTAAGGTGATCGAGGATTCGAGATGACTAATTAGCAAATCGGCCAACCCGACCCGTTTTCCGTTTTCGAGGACAAGTCAAAGGCAGAGAATTGTCTGGAAGGCGATGATTGCACCGATTGTACAGTTTCAATCTTCATTACGTTCGCCGAAGCCACCGCTTAAATTTGGATTAAAAAGTCAAGTGACTTTTTTTTTGTTTCTATTCATACTTTTTTGCATTTGTTTGTTTTGTGACAACTGGCTTCGGTCCCGACAAAATTTAAAAGACTTGATAACGCCTAATAAGTTTTGGAACATGATACCTTGTAATTTTTTACTTTTTAGTAAAAAGTAACAAATTACGATCGAAACTTAATTTTTTTGAATAAAGACAAAAATAAGTCAATAAGCTAAATTTTTCATCTTTATTTAAAAAAAATTGGATTTCGATCGTAATTTTTTAGTTTTTAGATTTCTCTTGTCATGAAGAAGCAATAATCCCCAAAAAATTGACGAAAAACTAACAAATGTGAAAAAAATTTGAATAAAGATAAAAAAAAATAAGCCACTTAGCTTATTTAACCGAACCGCCCTAAAAGTCTTTGAGAGAGAGAGAGAGAGAGAGAGATAAATTGTAAGGAATCAGAGAGAGAGAGAGATAAATTGTAAGGGAGAGAGAGAGAGAGAGAGAGAGAGAGAGAGAGAGAGAGAGAGAGAGAGAACGAATTTGTGAGGGAATCCGATTGAAGTGAATAAGGAAGGCCAAATTTGGTCCAGGAGCGATTAACTTTTGTGCAGGAATGGGTATTCTAGGTCGAACCCATATTTAACCCACTCTCAACCCATCTAAACCCATATAAATATGGGTTGATATGGGTTCAACCCATATTAACCCATTACATAGTATGGGCGGATTGGGTTGGGTTATAAGTGGGCGGATTTGGGCGGGTTAAGAAATATGGGTTTGGATTGCCACCTCTACTTATGATTTTTATTCTTCTATGCTTTGAGGCATGTTTCTGATTCTATATTTTCTGCTCTGGATTTTATGCAGAGGAAACTCCCATCTCCTGGATTTCAGGTTGAGGTTGTGCTTGTGGACTATAATGGGACAGTTCCAACAAGTCCTCCAACTGGAACTCCCACTGATAAATCGGTTGAAAGTTCAGGTGCCACTCCTATCCCGGTTGATGGAAATTCCGGGACTACAAATCTAAATAAAGACCCAGAAAGCAACGATAAAGATGACGTATTTTCAGACTGTGAGGCCGAGGAACCCTCTTCAAAAAACGGGCAATCTAAAGCAACTTCTGAAGCTGGTGGGACCGCCAATACGAAATCCCCCACTTCTGAAACTAGTAATTCAGCCCAAATAGCAAGTTTAACCAATGAGACCCAACAAATCTCTCTGGGTAAAACAAGCTCAACTATTGAACCAAGAAATGTGCCTATTGGAGGAACCGCATCTGGTCCTGCGGTTCCTACTCCGGTAGGAGAGGTAAGTGATTTCAAAGCAATGGCTGCTGATGCATCTGTTTTCTCATTTGGAGATGATGAAGATTACGAAAGTGAGTGAACCAACATGGGGCTGTTGCATATGTGGTGTAGGGATGAGATCTGTACATAAATAGTCAATAAGCAGTTTGAAAGTGCTCCCTTTCCCAGAACAGATGATTCCATTCATTTCATTGTAAAAGTTCCCAAGCCTGGTTGAGAATTACTTACTTGCACAAACAATTGTTGTGATGATTGTTCAACTGTATTTGTCTTTCATCAAATGTGGATTGGCTTAAAACCTGTTATCTTCTTGCTTGTCTTGGTTACTAGTACTGGAGCTACCACTCTCTAATGGTTAGTACATTGCGACTTACGCTTACGGATGTCATTCGTGCTCAATATCGTGCTATTCTTTCTTTCCCATACTCTCCCAGTACTTCAATATTGGGGGTGCTACGACGCTTAATATTGACGTGTGGTAGTTGTAATGTTAGTTTACACCGCAAGACATGATTCACCATTTCAGGAGAACTCTTCATACATGGAGAGCCCTTCGAACGTCACTCAGCACTCAACTGTACCGAGTAAGTTGACACTTTCAGATTTAGCTTCAAGACGCAGTAAATTGTAACATGGACGAAGATGACAACAGTAACATGGACGAAGATGACAACAATGACCGATTCAAGAGATAACATGATTTGGGAGCTCCACAACATACTTTGGACGGTTGTGATCAGCCATTTGGGTCGGGGTCGGTTTGATTTCATCGGATTTCGCATTTAGTCGGTTGAGTGTGCAGCAGATCAAAAGTCGCTGAGGCCAAATTAGACAAAAACAGACTTGTGGACAGCCCTAATTAGTATGATCAAAATTAACGTTTCTTATTTTTTGGAACCATAACCTGATCAATGAACCGCACAACTAGATCAAATAGAACGGTTCAATCCGGATTGGACCCGTTTTGCGGGTTGGGTGATTTTCTTGAGCACCTCTATGTAAAACCCTGGAATTAACATATGGATCATGCTTGCACCCTCGCAAGCAAACAACGCCGAGTCTCCTCTCCTCCCCAACCCAAAAAGGGCATGAGCGCCTTGCGCACATGGGATTGACTTACCCAACCACGGTTAGCTAACTCCACCACATCACACTCACACATAGAAAATATTGCACGATCTAGAATCTTGAATTTTTCATAGTAATTAACTGGACCACATGTGATCTGAGCCCCACACGGTAGCCCTAATGATCATCCCCATATAAGTTACAAGATGTCAGTACTTATTTTTTGCTGCAATTTTAAAACCCCTATTTCTCTCTCTTGCCTCTCTCTACTCCTCCATAACCCTAAAAGATGGCCAAGAACCCCAAGCCCAGAATGAAGCCGCCCCTGTTCCTTTGTCAGGCGCGTTGAACATGGACGAATATGGCAACAATGACCGCTGCACCGTGTTGCGCACCTCTGAACCGTCGAATCGTGCATCCGACGGTTTAGATCTCATCTCGACAACCACAATAGAGTTTGTGGGGTTCTTAATTCATGAACACGAAGGCTTGTCGTGCCTTCTATACAGATCTCAATGTGCAAAAGTGATCTACCTCAATGTGCAAAAATTTGGAAAAATAGAATAACTAAAATTGATTGGACGCCAGTAATCAAGTACACGAATTGAAAATTATAAACAATTTTTTTAGAGGTCGAATACTCTCAAAAAGTCAAAAGGGGACAAACAAATAGGGACGGAAGAAGTACTTTTTTCTTGAAAAAATGAAAGACTACAATTTTGAAAATATAATTCCAGAAAATTTGGATGGATCATTATGGTTTTCTTCTTAAATGTTGGGAGAACTTACACTACTCTCTATATCTAGAGAAAATGGGAAAAAAAACTTGGAGTATTACAAACCATCATATAGTGGAGTCTAAATCACCACCTCGCCTATGGCAAGGTTTTGAATCCAAGCAGTCAGTGGCAACTCCAAAAATTTGTAATAGGGTGTTCATAAATTACCCTAACTGTACTATCTGGCGTATTGACCAATACTATATGTGCAAAACCTCGTGGCAAAATGAGAACTTAAAAATATATACTATATTATTTAACAAAAATTTAATTTTTTTAAGTTGTCGTATTGCATAGTAGTAGTAGACAGTATTGGGGCCGACCTTTTCGAAAATATGTTTTTCGTTTGGATGATATGATGAGATTTTCTATCATAGCCTTAAAGTTTAAGGAATATCATTCAAGTTAATGGGATTTTGCAATGAAGTTAAATTTTTTTAAAATTTTGTCTATAATTCTACAAGCTAACTAGACAAAAAATAATAAAGTAATTATGTCACAAATGCGAAATTAATACATTTAAACCATCGACAATGAAAATGGATAGAGAACGCAGCGCATAATACTTAAATAACTAGATTCTTCTTTTTCTTTATTTTTTGATAATTTTTTCCCATTCGGATTGTGAGCTTTGTTTGAGGTAATTAATGTATTAGGTGTTCAAGTATGAATTGCCTAGATTGATGGTTGTATTGTGATTAAGTGTTCAATTGGTTGTTGGGTGTTCAATTATTTTTGGGTGAGATGTTCAAGATTATTAGAATTGGGTGTTCATTAATATTTGAGTTGGGTGTTCAATACAAGGCTAGCTCATAATTTTTACATGTATTCTAAGCACCAAAAAAGAAAATTGGGTGTTCATGTGACCATGGAATGGTCCATGTACAGCCGCCTCTGCAAGCAGTGTCATTCGGGCTAGAGCCCATTGGTTTTGATCACGAAATTATCGACGTCCGATCAACTTAATTTTTGTACGAATATTACCTACTTCATGTGATTTTGTATATTAAGAGAAAATCACAACTTTTAGACTTTATTTGGAACTTGTGGAAAGAAAATGAAAGGAACGAAAAATAAAAGAGAGGGAAAATGAGAAGAAAGTGAATTCTTTTATCTTGTTTGGTTGCAGAAAGAAAAGGAAAAAACACTATGAAGAAAATAATTTTCTCTTATTTGCTTTCAAGAGAAAAATGAAAAGAAAAGGAAAATTTTGGTTCAAATTCTGGCGCTCTCATTTCTCCATTTTTCTCAGCATCTACTCAAGCTTTCCTTTCTTTTCATTCCTATTTTCTTATTCTTTTCCTTTAGATAAGAACCAAACAATTCCTAAGATTTTTTTTTTTATTTTCCTTTCTTTTCTTTCACTTTCAAACGGAGCCTTAGGTGTACCTAAAAAGGTAATGACGAGGATATCTGGATATGTTTGAATTTCCCTATTCCGAGTTTGCGGACCTTTCAACGTACTGACAGTTTCTCAAAAAACCCTTACGTGGCACGCGGGACTGAACCGCCTCTCAACCACGACTCAGTTTTTCCTTCCGTGTATACGGAGTAGTCTATATAGAGGAGGAGGAGAAGAAGAAGAAGAAGAACAGTTGCAGAGTGTTTTCCCAAGGAGGAATTGAATCAGAAAACTGCTACTCATCGCAAACGGTTTAGGAACGCAAAGGCAATTTGGAAGCTACTCTACTTTTCAGAGAGAGAGAGAGAGAGAGAGAGAGAGAGAGAGAGAGAGAGGATGTACCATTCGTCAGCTCCACCGGCGGTTGCTTATCCTTCAACGTCGTCGATTAGTGGTATTCAGGGCCAGCTCCTTGAAGTCACAGGTACGTACGCCCCTACCTTCTTTAGCCTCTGTTTGAAACCTATGAAAAAAAGGGTGAAGGCTCTGGAACGCTGAGGAAAATGTAAGGAAAGCAAAAAGCTCTCATTTTCTTTCAATTTTTCTCTTGAAAGCAACAAGAGAAATTTATTTTCCAAAAATGATACTCACACAACAATCCAAACACAACAACTTACACAACCTCTCACATGCATGTGGGCTCCACACACACTACTATGTGTAGGCCCCATATGTATGTGAGAGGTTGTGTAAGTTGTTGTGTCTGGATCGTTGTGCAAGTAGCATTATCCTTTATTTTCCTCATAGTTTCTTTCTATAACCAAACAAGAGAAAAGAATCTATTTTCTTCACATTTTTCCTCTCTTTTATTTTTCTTTCCTTTCCTTTCCACAAGTTCCAAACAGAGAGCTTAATCTTTACCCGTCTCTGTATTAGAATCAGAATATCTTCTTTTTTCTTGTTTTCAGTAATGGATTTTGTAGTAGTAGTAACTGGTAAAAAATACTGTGTAATACAGTCGTTAGTGGTACGAAATTGAAGAACACCGAATGGATTTCAAGGCAAGATCCCTACGTTTGCCTCGAGTACGGCAGCACCAAGTTCCGTACCCGTACATGCACAGGTACGGTGAATATAATATGTATATATTTAAATCTTTATTTAACTATATACTGTATAATCATTGGTTTCTGAAACACAGACGGGGGCAAAAACCCTACGTTCCAAGAGAAGTTCACGATCTCACTGATTGAAGGGCTACGGGAACTGAAGATCGTGGTTTGGAACAGCAACACCATCAATTTTGACGACTTCATCGGCACCGGGAAGTAAGAGTCACTATTTCTTTCTTTCTTATATTTCTTTGAACTATAGTACTTGTTATTGAAGGAAAGAGGTATTGCTGTTTTTGCTTAGTTTCGATATCAGATTGTCTCATTTTCTTCTGGTGGCGTTGTTATTCGTAGTGTTCGGTTGCAAAAGGTTCTTTCCGAGGGGTACGACGACAGCTCTTGGCCACTTCAGAGTAAATCCGGAAGGTAAAGTTTTTATTCTCCGTTATTGTATGTAATTGCCTTAATGATTCTGAGCTGTAACCTGAATGTAATGTGAATACTCAGGGTTTTTTAACCATCTACAAAGTTAAAAAATACTCACTTGGAAAAGGTTTGGGTGATTTGTTTGTATTGCAAATCAGGGTGGGCTAACAATATAGATAGGGAAATCTGAGCTATGATGGAGAGTACAAGAGAAGCTGGTTCTGGGAAATTGATTCTTCAATAGTAAGGATTGCATCATTCTAAGGGTTGCACGATGTTGACTTTGGGTGGCTCCCATCCTCACTTTTGCTAGCACACCAGAGAAGACTGGTGTGGCCACTTCTCCATTCTCAGTCCTTCTCAGCCAGCCAAGGAGTGAATGCCATGTTTAGCTTGATGAAGGAGTAGGGCTCCAATCTTAGTCTACAATAGAAGCCCTTTGGCCTCGATAATTGTATCTCTCTTGAGTGAGACCTGTGAGGCTGTGAGGTTAGCTATGTAGCAGAGTGTGGTGAAGTGAGAGGCCTCATTTGTAAAGCTCTACCTGTCTGAAAATAGCTCTGTTTCCTCCGTGGCATACCCGAGTTTGGGGAACCACGTAATTCTCTGTATTCGTGTCTGTGTGTATTTTGGCTTTGGTTTGATCCACTCAGGGCACAACAGACTACAACTACACAAAATGCATAACTACATAAAATGCTGAAATAATTGCCCAATTGTCATTGGTGCAATGTAAACTTGTCAGTATCAACAATAAGAGTAGTGTAGATATGCGTTTTCAAATTTTTGTGTGAACACCACTACTTCCGCACATACTTGTCAAAGGCACGCCTACGCCCAAGTCTAGGCAAGGCGCACCCCCAGTGCCTTGCTGACAAGGCGAGAAAAGCGACCTTTCAAATCGATCAAAAAAATGTGCTTTCTTTATAAAAAAAAAAAACGCGTTTTTTTCAAGAGAATGCACAAAAAAGCAAGCTTTTTTTCATAAAAGTGCACATAACACAATTATTTTCAGAAATAATTATTTTTTCACATAGATGTGCCTCTCTTCAAAAAGGTGCGCGCGCCTTACGCCTCTTGCCTCAGGCCCAATAGAACTTTGCGCCTTGGTGTGCCTTTTGCACTTGACAACTATGCTTCCGCATGAAATAGCCTTTCACAGCACATTTAGGGGTTGGATTTTGACTTGTGCGATGCCAAACTAGTTATATATTGCATTTGTAGTTGGTTCAGCACATTGTGTGTATGATTTGGTTGGCAAACTTCAGATGAGTATTGGTGGAATATTGGGCATATGGTTCCATTGTAGTCCTACTCTAATTCAAGATTGGTCTACAATGAACTGTATGCCACGGCAACTGACTTGAATTAAAATAATTGAACCAAACATTCAATGATGTTAACTCGATTTCCTTTAAATTGGTTTCCTGCTCTTGTTGCATGTAGCATGTTGTTAATTATTAAATAACTTGGCTGGTTCATAAGTATACTGAAAACATGCCCTTATCAAAACTTTCTAATGCACCTTTTTGTTTTCTTCTTACAGGTCTTCCGGAGAAATTAGACTCATACTGCATTACGCTAATGCCAAGGTAAGCTCCATGTTCTGTGCTTTAGTGCTTAGAAGAAATGTAAGAAATGCCGAGTTACGAGTAATTCATTATGTTTCACTGTAATGTTTTCTTTTCTTTCTTTTTTTTACTTCATTTAAGTATCTACGGTGGCTAGCCTAATTGTTGTTGTCGTATTCTTGCAGAAACCAGCAGCAAGCTATGCTCCTTTAGCTCCACCATATCTTTCCCAAGCCGCTCCGTACTCTACACCACAGCCACCACATGTAGCCTCTTATCCATCGCCAGGCTCTGGCTACCCAGCACCATCACCAGGCTCTGGCTACCCAGCTCCATCGCCAGGCTTTGGCTACCCAGCACCATCGCCGTACCCTTCACACCGGCCAAATTCAGCAGCCCCATACCCTAACCATCAGTCATCTGCTTACCCTCCACCTTCGGCATATCCCCCTCCACCATACCCACCACCTTCGGCATATCCCCCATCACCATATCCGGAGTCTTCCTCATATAATACTCCAGGTGATTCATATTTCTCCTCCCTACTTCTTTCTGCTTTATAACAGCAGCTATCAATAATTTTCTGAAGTTCTGTTTTTCTTTTCTATCAGGTCCGTTCCCTGGTCCACCACCATACTGAGACCAATGAAGCTCCTACATGGCCAAATTCAAGAAATAGGATTTGCAATTGACATGACTTTTGTCGTAGGTTTTGTTATGATGACATTGCATCCTTCCTCCCGAACATCAGTATTTCAGTTCTGTTTATGGCAATCTTCTATGCTGTTAGTTAGATGAAACTGTTGATATGTTATATATCAATGTGTTCTTCTAACACGAGTGCTTGTGCATTGGTTGTTTTATTTGTTCTTTGGTCAGAAGTCGATCTTTGTGAACTTTACTCCTAAGGTGTGTTAATATTGAGTGTTGGACTCATTGTAATAAGCAAGCACTGTTATTTTATTTGAGGAAATATGTGATAAAACTATTTGTGCACTCATGCCTTCGATTCTCTCAGACCCTTGTATGTTGAAGTTGACATGGGTACCACTGATCTAGCAATTAGATGATGAAGCTACTTTTGGGTGTAACAGTCCTGACTCCACATTGAGGGTAATTCAGTGGTGGAGGAAAGTTGCTAGTGGAATGTTGAGGCGCTCATTTACCTGGCGTGATGCCTTAGTTTGAGGCTTACTGTTGCGAACTAAAGCTTCCCTTCCCCTGTCCTCTCCTACCTAATTGTGAAAAAAAACAGAGGGTGGAACGACATGTTACCTTGTGGTTCAACTAAAGTATTGGACATCAGGGAGAATCATGATTTAGAAATTAAGATTTTATGGTTCTAAAATAAAAGAACATTACAGTGTCGTTGAATTTTTTGTGTGTGTGTCTTAAGAGAAGATTTCTCCTCTACATTTTGTTGAATGGATCCTGAATTTACAGAATGGTTTGACATAAGTAAGGAAAATCAGTAGCAGTCCAGAAGCTATGATTGGGAAACCAAAAGATGAATTTATCTTTGCCTTCATCTGCTCCTTTTCCTGCATATGTGCCTCTATAACACGGATGTTAGGTATTAGGTTGACGGTAGGAAGGATGTAAAAAAAATGGGGAGATTCAGCTATTGATCTTGATCAAAAGCCAGATTTTCCAGAGCTAAAAAATCTGAACGATAATTAAATTCAATCTACTTAACGCGTATTCTGAGCCTAAATGTTTTCTGTTACGTGTGCTGTTGCTTCTGCTTGAAACTATGGCATCCTTTAAAGAAGAAATGGATCTAATTCTGTGATTTAGCTCAGGTTGAAGTTTCCAATTTCAGTTGTCATTATTCAGTTTGGATGTTGAGAAATTAGAGGGCAACAGGAAAGGAGAATGGAAACTCTCAGACTTTATATGGTTCCGTCTTATCCTGAAATTTTCTTTTACCGTAATATTGACTTTTCAGGGTAAACTACAAAGACACAAGTACAGTGCCGCCTTATTTTTTTGCACCTTGGTTATTGTACAAATTTGAAGTACAGAAATCAAGGTTGGAATAAGTTTAGATCAAATTCACTTATCACCTAGTCGTTCCACAGGTGACGCAGTAATGGTAGTAAAAAGCTTGTATTGTTCTTGTGATTCTTGTGCGATCACAGGAGAATCCTTAGCCTATAACCTGTTGAAGTAAGTTCATAGACGTTGCCTTGCCTCTTATCACCAGTAAAAATGTGATGCCACTTATCAAAGCTATTATGACGGTACTCATCTTACCCCATTTGGTCTTGTCAACAGAAATATTTAGATAAATGCAAATGTACACACAGTTATGGAAGTATTGGATAACCTAATGCTATTGACATTAGTTTGTTGAAAAGAGAACATTAAGTTAATGAGATTAAAGCATTCCAAGAAGGTTTATATGCTTCAAGCCTTCAACTGTAAACAATCTTTTCATTTCTGAATTTGTATAGAATCTGTAAATTACTGCTCGATCTTTCCTGGGATGTTTAGGCCTTCTTGATTTGATTTCTTGTTGGCTCCTACTGGAAGAAACTTAACAAGTTGTTTCTTATAATTTTATTTCCATCCATTGCAAAAAAGGAAGGTAAACTAATTCATTTGTCAGGGGTATACTGGATTCAGTATGCTTCCTATTGCTGTGCAAACTGACGAGGACAGATCGAGGCTGTAGTCCAATAAATTCTGTTATCCTCTGCTACATAAAAATCAGGTAAGCAGCCAGCTGATACATTTTTTTGGTATGGATGGGCACTCATATGCGTTATATCTGTTTGCTTATGTTGCAAAACATTCAAGTCATGGAACTTTTGTATATCATTTCAACCTTTCTGATCGCTATGGTCTAACCATTACCTGCTTAAGTTAGGGTTTGGAAACAAGTTATATTGGTGGTTCTTATAAGTTGGATATTCGTGTGGAGGACAAAGATATTGCAGCCCTCCATTTGGATATCAATTAGATCATGTGCCTCTGGCTGAGCTCCCTTCAGGCACACTTCGCATATTCTTTCCCGACGTAATAATATGATGATGGATATTTAAAGTGGTTGATGTATCGTCATAATTTCAGAGATAAAGTAATTGGATGGACAATTGGCATGCATTATCTGTGTCTTGCCTTTTCCTTATTTCTTCATACCCAAACTTATTAAAAGGATAGGTACGTGATGCAACAGGAAGTTGTTTAGCAAAGGCATCTGTAGGTGTCAGGTCTAATACTAAAGGATTTTGCATCAGTAGGTTTGTGGAATGCCATGGGGGTTACTGGGTAATTAGCCAAACCAAATGATACTCAAACCAAACCAAACCAAATCAAATCAGACTGAACCTTACATCTGATGCAGTGACTTGCATGTGATCCATGGTTGTAGTTTGGCAGCAAGTAGATCTCTCTGCCCATCCAGTGTTGTCGGCAACTAATAGGCTTTAGCATAAGGCTTTTTTTTTTTGATCGGCAACTTTAGCATAAGTTAGCCATTGTGGAAAATCACAATTGATATGAGTTTTCCACAAACGTCTTGACTTGGTGTGTATGTATTTTAAGTTGGTTGATGTTTGTAGGAATATTTTAGCTAATCATTTATTGCTGCTAGAAATCTACTGTGTCGTGGTTCTATAAATATGTATTTAGCATGCTCTTAGCATAAAGATGACTGCATGCGCAGGTTTCATCACATCACAATGGATTTTGTTGTAATGATGAGTTTTCCTATTGGTGGAACTTTCAACCACCACCACTTTCTTTGACCATTCATGGCATCATGGATGGCATTGTAGTATCACATTCGAGGTTAATAGCTAGCAACTGAGATGACTTTCGGTGGGAACCTTTGGAAATTAGGTTTCCCACTTCCATCCTTTGCACCTTTTTCTGGTGAGTGGTTGAGTCTAGATGTGGATGCATATTGCATACAAAGGGTGAAGCTCTGCTTGGTCACTGTGTGGAGCTGGTTCTTGGTAACCCCCCTTTTTTGCTCCTTTTGTCATACCCATGTGAGTTATTATTGGCAAGTTTGAAAGGTTTTTGTTATAGTGGAGGATGACCTTTGTGTGCCTTACGTGAAAAGAAGATAATCATGGACTGTCCACAATTAGCAGTAGGGGAAGTTGGAGGGCTCTTTATAACCTGTGCACTTTATTTTTGCTCTATTGTTGATACTTGAGTAGAGAAAAACTTATTGATGGATGACTAGACTAGACTGAGGCTTTACCGACACCTTGGCCGCTACAAGAACAACCCTCAGTGCTGCTAGGATCTATACATGGTATTCAATTCATGGAAATTAAAGGTTTGATACTTCGATATTTTTTCCCCCGCAATGGCATGTTAGTTTCACATGTATCACCACCACCATCGGCACCACCACCATTTCTTGGTCCCATTCTTGGTCCCACAAGTTCGCTAGTATCGCTACCCTCTATACATCTCTCTAATATGGACGAATGATAACACGGGTCCTATATTGAACTAGTATCAGTTCTACTTTATGCCGGTTAAGCAATGGGAAATCTTATTCCTGTTACATGAATCCAATTTTCTTTCATCCAAGAAAAGTCATCTTCAGGTTTGGTGGTGTCCGAAATTTTCTCTTCCTCGTGCTCTTGAGAAGTTAACTAGTGCTGTGAATTTGTGGAATTTAAGTTGCTAACATCAAGCAGTGGAACAAGTGATGATCTCGCTAATACCTGGCTAAGCCAAAAAAAGTAACTTAAGTAGTCATAAATACTGTACCGGGGGCATGCTGTGCGCCGTGTTGTGCACATCCATACTGTTGATCTCTGCAATCAACGGTCCCGATTGCACGGTGATATGCGTAATCTCAATCATCTCACCGTTCGGCAATCCAGACCATTGATTGCTGAGATCAACGGGCTGGATGCGTAATGTAGAAATCACTAGAACTTACACAACCCTAGTTCTAGATTTTTTTTTTTTTTGTTAATTTCCACAACTAGTTTGGGACTTTGGCACACTGCTATTATGGCTCGAGTCTTGATCAACGATTGACTCCCTCTCTCATGTTATCTACCGCTTTTTGGGCGGTGTGAATATATGAGCACATTGAACCGATCGAAATGTCATTTTTTTTTCGATTGGTAAGACATTTTTTTTAACTTATAATTTAAGAGTCCGGACCGACTTACATTGTCCAGTGAAAGGGTCTTAATTAAACATCTATAAAACAGTTTGTATATGATTTGATATATGAGAGAAATGATTAGTGATACAAAAAGGGGATTTGGTCGTTGTCATGGAATGCAACTAAATCTTAAAGGTAACAGGAGACAGCAAGTGGGGTTGGTTTGACTTTTTGGACCAATAATAGTTCAACAGCTGTCCGCTGTGTTCGAGTGTGTAGTTAAGAATCCATTATAACGAGATAATAGCTGGTTTTAAAAGTGTCATTACTGTGGTAACTAACTAGTAATCCTTCTCTTAATGGGCTGGCCACCACTTGCAACCTCCACTGTAAATTAATGGAGACCCTTTCCATGTCATCGAATTTCCCCAGTAGCTGCTTTTGTGTTTTCATCATGGACAGAGTTGGCCCTGACTTTTTAAGGGCTTAAATTGAAAAGTGAAAATAAGGCTCTTTTATTGTAATATATTATAAAGGGTAAAAAAATATGAGGGACTCTTCCAATACCAAATATTTTGGAGGTCTAAAGCGACCGCAACACAAGTTTTATTTCATGGCCAACTCTGATCGTGGATGGATTCATATACTGATTAGGCAATTACTTTGTACTCCTAGGCTTATCTTTCGAATATTCCTATTTTTGATAACTCAAGTGTTCGAAAAAAAGAACTATGGGCCTTCCCTTAACATGCCTATTGATTTTGGTTTCTAGGCTCTGTATGAAGGGCTTGCATCTGAGCCATATCTAGGAGTTTAGACACCATAGGCAATTGCATCACGAAATTGAAGTAGTCCTGTCGTGAAGATGGTAAAATTCTGCCATGCAATTGAGAAAACGGGAAATGTTACATTCGTGTCATTACTGTTGAGTTCAAAACTTCGGCGGCTTGGAAGCTCCGTGGTCGATTTCTCAGACCGTTTATGGGGGCCAAAATAGCAATTTCTCGGCAGTCATTCATGGGGGCCAGCCAATTGCGGGTTTCACGGCGGCGCGGGCAATCGTTTGTTTCCATTCTGATGGATGCTCCGTCTAGGCAACGATGGCATTCTACTTTCAGGTTGAAGGTGGGCGGCGCTTGGGGTGGCGGCTGTGGTGGCCGACAGTTTCCCTTGGGTAGGGTTAGGTTTTGGGGCTTCTTGGGTTGGGCTCGGTTCATTTAGATGTTTCAGGTTTGGCTCTTAGGTGTTTTGGGCTTTGTCTCCCTCCCAACTTGATATATCTTTTATCAAGTTTTCCTTAATAAATTTATTGCCAATAAGAGCAGGAAAAAAAAAAAGAGGAGACGGAACTCTTTTATGTTGTAGTAGTGATAATATATCAGATTCAGTTACTTTTTTTTTTGTAATGCAGAGTCTCCCGGGTTGCTTGCACGCACCTCGGACTAATCCCTACAGCCCCTCCCACAGCTGTTTCATACGCTTACGCGTGGGGGTGAGATAGCCCCAAGAGTTGTTGATAAGAAAAATCGAACTTAAAACCTTAGAATAGAGCAAACACTTAAGTCTCAGGCCAAGATCACACGACTGAACTCTCTTATGTTAAAATCGTGACATCATAAAAGGGAAGTTTTATGATGATTGAAATCTACTACGTTGTATTTTCCTCGTTTCTTTGTTTTTGGATTTAAGTTTGATTTTGTATAATAAGAACGAATTAGATTAGATTGAATTTTTTTGACTCTGATTAAACTCTAGTGTGATTTGACCCTACCCTTTTTATACTTTGATGAGATGTAGCTGTGGAATAAGGAGAGCAACAGAAAGTGGCTTTTGAGCTTTTTACACGAACAAATTACGCCCAAGTACAATGAGTGGGAAGGGAAGGAAGCAGTCAAGGAAGCTTCCCTCAGCATCGGAGCTAATTAATTAGCAGGTAAACAGTTAATTGCATATACAAGAAACTGAGAAATTTTTGGGTACCAAGTGGGTACCACGTAGCCGTGCCCACGTTGTGCCTAAACAGTCTATCCTGACCATTAAAAAGTGTGTTGAATGACACTCGGCACCCAAAAATTTCTCAAAGAAACTCATGAAGATTCTGAATTTTATCACATTAATCTTGAAGTTCAGGGGAGGATTTTCTGGAGTTCATGCATAAGCTCGTCTGGAATTTTCCTCTCCCTCTCTTGGTGTAATGTGGTTCACTATTCAAACTCGGGGACCCTATAGTGCAAGGGTGTACGACAGGGGTATATTGCACAATCCAAGCCATTCAAATGTATTTTTAATGGTCCAGATATGTTAAAAGTATCCTAAAGGTACCTGTGGCATACCTTTTAAAATCTCGACCAGTGATTGTAGAGATAAACATCTTGGATCACGCACTGCACCCCGATGGTGCACCGGGTCCCCAGGTCCTTGTCATTTTTTCAATTTTTGTTTGTTTCCAAATTGTCTACGTCCAACTGGCAAATAGATTATGTTTGTATGTATGTGTACTTGTCTTTTCAAACCTTTTTATTTCACTTTTCTATATTCTCTCTTTTGTAGTTAATTATAAGTGGGAGTAGCATATTGTTGTTTAATTTCCCAATAGATTAAGTTGTGGAAACTTTGGACTCAAAGAAAATTAGATTTGGTCATTGGCTTATATGTAGAAGCAACGTGGTGCAGAGGTTACTTGCATTTTACCTCTTCTGCAAATAAGTTTAATCTACTCTTTTATTGTTCTCTTGAAGTTACTTATATTTTAACACGCAATCAATTGATATAAAATTTCGCGCAGACATATATGAGACTCTCACACGTTTTATGGTGATACGG
>BPLS01000418.1:679025-711031 GCA_019656275.1 Rhododendron kiyosumense | reverse complement strand
ACTGATGAATTGGTTCCCGTAGCAGCCAAGGACGGATACAGGCCCCCGCTCGATTTGTAGAATTATATTACTGTAATTTGCTTGACTGATGAATTGGTTCCCGTAGCAGTCAAAGACGGATAAGGCCCCCAGTCGATTTGTAGAATTATATTACTGTAATTTGCTTGACTGATGAATTGGTTCCCGTAGCAGCCAAAGACAGATAAGGCCCCCAGTCGATTTGTAGAATTATATTACTGTAATTGCTTGAATATTTCAATTATATCTGATAAATTTGTCATAGAAAGGGAGAGAACTTGGGCACATTTTGATAGCAAGAGATGCGTAGCTGACCCTTGCATCTTCAAGGGAGTGATTTTATAGACGTTTAGGAGATAGAATTCCTCCGGGATCGGGACCCTTGGATGCACTCCATTCTTGTAAACTTAATTTTCTTCTTCATTTTGTGCGTTTTTTTTCTCCTTTTTTCTGAATTTTTGTTAGATTCGCGTGATATTTTTTGGATTAATCATCTATTTCGACAAGAGGAATTTAAAAAGTACAAAATTATGATAAAACAAAAAAAAAACCCACTAAAGGTGAATTTTTTTGACATCAGTCCATAATTTTATACTTTTCCGATTAACGATTAACCCAAAAAATTACTATGAAAAGCTAAACAAAAAGTTGCAAAAAGTAAAAAATACCAAAATAAGTTTCAAACTTATTTTGGGATTTTAGATTTTGATTTGTAGGTAATGAGTGTAGAGAGAAATAAAGGAATGATTATAAATAGGAATAATGATTAGAGGAGATAAAGAAAAAAATAAGAGTAATAATTAAAGAAAAATAAGATAATAATTAGAATTCAAAATTAAAAACCCAAAAACGAACAAGGACACAAGTTTTTCAGAACGGAGCCTAAATGGCACCATACGGCCCAATAGCCTTGGATTTCCTAACCCCGTTAGGATTAGGAACACCCGTGGGTCTTGGACTGTTGGTGGGGATTAGACCGAGCTGAGATACTATGGTCTGTCGTCGGTTTGTACCTATCACATAGGGATGGCAATGGGCGGATCGGTGGCGGATATTGCAATATTCGAATTCGAACCTTCTACCCGACCTCCAAATTCGCCCTAAAATCCAAACGGATATATATTCGGTCCTCCATCCTCGCGCTGAACGGAGAACGGATATCCGAATCCGAATTTAAAAAAAAAAAAACCCCAGATTTTTTTATCAAAAAGAGTATTAGGGGACAGATCGGAGGCGAATTTTTTATCAAAAAAAATAGATTTTCGGATATTCGGAGACAGAACGGAGCGGATCGGGGATGGAGATCGGATTCGGAGCAGAGACAGACTTACCTCTGAATTCGATTCGTTCGGGACGGATAACGGATCGGATACAAATGGATCGACCGAGATGGCCATCCCTACAGTATCACGGATATATGTAAAGTCACTTCTTTACAAATGCAAAAGAAATTGTGATACCCAACAACTAATGTTAATGGGAGACAGAGCAAACATTGAATCAAGTAGATCCAGGAATTAGGTAGGACTTCGCCATCAGATAAATTTTAATTGGACATTCTGCTTTCATTGCATGTCTCCTAAACTGTAGGTTTATTTCTTCAGTCATGCCTTAAAACTGTAGGTTAGACAGCCTAGTTCTTGAACTTTTTCCTTTCTCAACAAATCAAAAAGACTTTATGTCACATGTTAACCTTAATACCTCGCCGAAATAGGCCAACCATGATTCAGAGGAATTTATTCCACCTTAACTCATTAATGTGTATTGTTTAGCTGAGTAAACTTTTAATCAGATTTTGACTAACCAATTAGGGGACTGCATTAGGTTAAGGTAATATAAATGATAGTCCTAATGCAACATATATTTCCGGTTTCATGCATCCCAAAACAGCATAAACAAACTCATTACAAGTACTCGAAATATTGAGCACTGCTACATACATGGACGGGGGACGCATATATGGACATTATGTTTGGAACCGTCCGATGCACTTGGTGTCCACACATTTAGGCCCCATTTGATAACGGGGATAAATAGATGGGATTCGTAAGGAGATGGGATTAGGATTGGGATTGGAAATGAGATGGGATTATTAATGAGAATGGATTGATAATGAGTATGTTTGTTTGGGATGAGATTATATGATGGGATTATTAATATCATATTTGTTTGAGATGAGATTAGATGATGGGATTGGATTGATAGAAGAAATTGGTAATGAAAAGGGATTAGTAATGAGAATGGGTTGGGATCGGACTACGAATACCAAGTCCCACGGGGTATTGCTAATACCCCCAAATCTCCGGATTCGGCATCCCAACGGATTAATAGTCCGAAACTTTTTTTGTTACCAAACAAAGTATTAATAATCCCATGGGATTATTACTCCAATCCCAACTCCCAAACCCGTTATCAAACGGGGCCTTAGATACATCTGTGTCCTTCCATTTGTGTCCATAGTTTTTTTTTTTTTTTGTAAATTTTAGTTAGAACTTTGCCTAGAAAGTGCAATGGTGTAGATTTAAATATAGTGTAGTTCGAGCCATACTTAAATTTGATTTGGTCTAAACATTTAAATTGTTGGGCAGAGTTGTGGAAAATGTTATGACTAGGCTCTGGGTCTGTCGGGTCTGTCATTATCCCAAAACATGTAATCTCAATTATTATGATTTTAATATTTTATTATTGTTGGTTGATGATAGCAACATGAAATGTCACCCTAATTCTCAGTTAAAAATCTAATTGGTAATAGATTGAGTACCTTCTACATTGTACGGATTATTAAGCAAGGATGACTTATGTGAGGAGAGAATGTCAAACACTCTTCTTCACGTGCAGTCTAATAGTATGTTGAGGTACATTGTATTAAGCTAGGATTAGTTAAGGTGCACGAAAGTTGGTTCAGACCCCTGAGTTATCGAAAAAAAATGGAGATGAGAGAATTGATTAGGGTGGAAATTTGATCACATACGATGAAGCTACCAAAAATCTAACGTTAATATTCAGTGAGATTTCTCGAAAAGATCCAACGTATAAACAATTGAAATAGATCGATATAATCTAAACCATAATATTGAACAAGCTTGGATTATATGAGTGATTGACGGTGCTTATATAGCTGTCTGGGTCACACCTCGACTATTTCCCTCTCAAGTCCGATTAAAGGCAGGTCATTTACACCGAAACTAAAGGATTCACAAGAGATCTCTTTCATGCGGCCCAACCTCAAAAGATTGTTTAAGTTTTGAGCTCAGAATGTCCGAGTTAAAACTGTTTGCAAATGAGCTACGCATTGGGATGGCGCCTTGTATTTGGGTTTATGTATTCAGTGCACTTTTGATACAGATATATACGTATCTGGAGAACAGTGTCTCTTTAATTCTGCTTCTATTAAGGGTTGCTTTCAGGGGGGGGGTCCGGATTGGTGTGTGTGCCGTTACATTTCTACCCGCCAACGAAAGACACCGAAAGCATAGGATAGGCGCATAGAAATTCAAAACCAAGAAAGAAAAGAAACCCCAAAAGAAAGAGAAAAAAAACCACACCCCACAAAAAAAAAAATCAATACCATCCCCAATTTATAAAGAAAGGACAAGCGTGAAACCCACTCTGATGAAATCTCTTCCTTTTCTTTCTTTTTTTGAGAACTGAGTCTGTCTCTCTCTCTTAAACGCCAGAGGACAGAGGAGAGAGAGAGTGGACCGTCCAGTGTTAGAATGAGGTCCACTTTCCTTTTCTCTTTTGTGTAATGAGCAACAACAGACTAAAATCTCTTCTTCCCGGAAGAAGATGGCTATACAGCAAAACCATTCACTTCTGTTAGATGCTCTGTACTGCGAGGAAGAGCAATGGGATGAAGGAGAAGAAGTAGGAGAAGAGGAGAGAGATGGGATTAGTAACAGCATTAGCAATAATGGGAGGACAAACCCATCTCTTTTTCCTCTGCTTTCACTGGAACATGACCTGTTTTGGGAAGATAAAGAGCTTCTCTCTCTCTTCTCCAAAGAGAAAGAGATGAAGGTTCATCTTGATCTTGAGAGCAGAGATCCAGATCAGTACTATGCCCTCCGTCTGGCTCGAAAAGAGGCTGTAGAATGGATTCTAAAAGTCCATGTCTACTACGGATTCACGGCTCTCACTGCAATTCTTGCCATTAATTATCTGGATAGGTTTCTGTCTGGCCTCCATTTCCAGAGAGAGAAGCCATGGATGATCCAGCTTGCTGCTGTGACCTGTCTCTCTTTGGCTGCTAAAGTTGAAGAAACCCAAGTCCCTCTCCTCTTAGACTTTCAAGTATGTGGAAAAAATTCACAACCCTTAATTTTTCTTTTGAAGGTCACATTCTGCATCGATTTGTTTCTTGTAATTAGTTACCCGATTTTGCATCTTAATTTTAGTTGACGGCATCGGGGTGCGTATGTATATTGATGATACGATAATCGAAAGTATGTTCTGTATCGGTATGTCCCGACCAGTTGTTGGAGCTATCTCGCAAGTGTGTGTCCACAGAAAACTCGTACCGCTCTTATCTCTTAAGAATCTTGACACATTCTAAGTAAATTTACGCCATCGGTTGATGTTGGCATTGGAGTTGCAAAATCCTGAGATGGGTTATAAATGATGTTGAATAAGATCTTCAATTTCTTGCTTGTTTCCAATTTTTCTTGGATTTGGATTGAGTCGTAAATAATACAGTGGAGTACTTTGTTTTTGCTTCTTTGATTAGGTGGAAGACACAAAGTTTGTTTTCGAGGCCAAAACAATCCAGAGAATGGAGCTATTGGTGCTGTCCACGCTCCGATGGAGAATGAATCCGGTGACCGCAATCTCATTTCTCGACCACATTATAAGGAGGCTTGGACTGAACACCCATCTCCACTGGGAGTTTCTCCGGCGATCCGAGCGCCTCCTCCTCTCCGCCGTCGCCGGTGAGCAAAACCCATTATCATAAACCTCGTTTTTCCTCGAATCCCGTTGACCATAATCTTGTCAGATCTTTTCGATAACAACAAAGAAACAAAAGCTTTTGTTACTTGTAATAATCATCATTACACATATGCGTTTTGTTCATGATTTGTATAGATTCAAGATTTGTGCGGTATCTGCCATCTGTGTTGGCCACTGCAACAATGCTTCACGTTATACATCAGATAGAGCCTGTGGATTCCATGGATTACCAAAACCAGCTTCTGGGTGTTCTCAATCTCAGCAGGGTGCGTGTTATTTTTCCTTTATTAATGGGTTCTTTGTTCTTACTAGTACTAGTTATGGGATAATGGCACTCTGTCCCCTGAAGTTCTTGTGAAGTTTTCAGCTTACCCCTACAAAATTGAAAGTGACACTGAAACCTGAAGTTTTCAACTAGTTGCAATATTCCAAGTTTGCATTCTTACTCGGGCTATGCAGGGCGGAACTATATAAAGAATGGGGTGGGCTATATAGCCCAGGTCAGTTTTGGAAAAAAACAAAAAATTTATGTGTAAAATTTAGGCCAAATAATTTTAGCCTACTTTAGCCAGAGTAGATTACATTCTTAGTGCTGCTATGGTTCAATAAACAAAGAAAGCATCTCATCTAGGCCACCGCATGCGCACAACATACTATCGTACTCGCATGCCTGAGCCTCATAAGCAGGTGCGAAATGCAGCCTCTATAGCCGAGCTGTGATTCGATATATAGAG
Organism: Rhododendron kiyosumense; assembly: GCA_019656275.1. Classification (NCBI taxonomy): domain Eukaryota; kingdom Viridiplantae; phylum Streptophyta; class Magnoliopsida; order Ericales; family Ericaceae; genus Rhododendron; species Rhododendron kiyosumense. The sequence goes on along the minus strand of BPLS01000418.1, from coordinate 705,332 downwards.
CATAAGGAATCAAAAATTTGTGGAACATCGCAAAAATTGAAGTAATCTTAAACTTCAAAAATTGTTTCTTCTATGTTCTTTATCTATGAATTTCCAGTGCCAAAACTCATTTTTGGGAACATTTCAACGGTTTCTACAAATATGGGGTGCAGCGTGCGAATTGTACTTTAAAAGGGGGTAAACTGCATCTTTTAAGATATTTCGAGGCGCAAAGTGTCATTAACCCCCATAATTGTTTTTGTCATCTTTGTTCTTCTTCATCGTGCATTAGTGTTTAAAACGAAGCCAATAATAATGCTCTGATACAGGAGGAAGTGAATGATTGTCATCAACTCATAACAGAGCTATCAACCACCACTTGCTTCTTCAATGGCCAACAAACGAATCCTCACAAGAGAAAGTATGAGCAAATTCCAAGCAGCCCAAGTGGAGTGATTGATGCATATTTCAGCTCTGATAGCTCAAATGACTCCTGGGCTGTGGTGGGTTCCTCGGTTTCTTCTTCACCAGAGCCACTCTTGAAGAAGACCAGATCAGCCCAAGAGCAGCAGATGCGTTTGCCATCACTCAGCAGGGTGTTTGTTGATGTCCTCGGCAGCCCTCGTTAATCTCTCTCTAGAACCCTCTCTCTCTCTCTCTCTCTCAGAACCCTATAATTATTACTCCTGTTAATTATGTTGAGAATTAAGTTGGCATTCATCTCTGCTCTCTTATTCATTTCCAATATAACGTGAGAAGACGAAAAGGCAGGGTGCATGAATGGCTGGCAGTTTAGGAGAGAGAAAGTCGAAAGAGAGTAAAGACAGAGGGAGGGCGAGAGAGAGAAGCAATGAAGAATATCTGCCATCTGCTTTCTCTATATATGTAATGGCTGTGTCTGTCTCTTCATCTCGAGTCACTTTCTAGAATATTTATTATGGACATGTTTATATCTCCACCATAAATTCGAGACATGCATTTTTGTTGCTCTCCCTGTCTGAATGCATATTTTCGTATCGAAATTCTCTGAGCTGGTTGGCAATAGACACTTGGCTGGATGGAGATAGATACACATGGGTCATTAAAATGCATTGACCAATGTTCTTATAGTCTAGTCTTTGATAATTTAATACTCAGTATAACTAGAGAGAGAGAGAGAGAGAGAGAGAGAGGTTTGTTTGCATGTGAAGGGAAGAAACAGAGAGAGAGAGAGAGAGAGAGAGAGAGGGGTAGGTTTGTTTGCATGTGAAGGGAAGAAACAGATTGTCTGCCATTGGGGTTTTATTAGTGGTTTGCTATTCTCTATAGGGATGGAGAGAGACCTTTGGTTTGATTTTGTGGGTTTTGACTTCGTTACAAGAGCCCCCACCATGCAATGTCACAACTAGATCAGTTTACGCGTAATTCAATCATTTTTTTTTATTCGGTCAAAAACAAGATATCCGCACCCGAAACTTAGAGATTCGTAAAAGAATATTTATCTTGCAATCTAACTTTAGGAAATTGTCAAATTCCGAAATCAAGATGTGTGGGTCAAGTTGCCAATTGCTAGTGACTCTGTCTTTGGTGTCAGAGTCTCCAGGGTGAGACGACCGAAATCCCCTCTCTCTCTCCCTCTCTCTCTCAAACATTTGTTGGCACCCCATGTAGTGGTTCGTACATTGAAATGTGTCCTCTCTACTTTTTTCGCGCCATTTGCATGAACTGTTGCAGTGGCTTCCCGCCATGCTGCAGCGGATCAAGGCCGCGGAGCCATTTGGATGAACATAAATTGTTTATTTTTTTGGAGCATTGGATCTTGTTATTGACCTCACTTTGAATTTCTTTTTCTGATCTATTTAATTTGATTTATTTACTGCTTTCGAAAGAGTGGATAACTAGATATCATTTCCCTAAGATTCTTTTTTTTTAATTTACAAGATAAGTCATTCTCTTATAATACATCACATTTAATTTAAAAAATAATTACTTATTTGAAAAATAACTATTTATTTCTCTAGCAGACAGGGTGTTACTCAATAAGTTATATTTGTTCTTGTAGTTCTTGAAGGTGTTAGGGTTCGATTTAGATAATTATCTTCCTATAATACTTATTACTACTACTCAGTGCTCACTCTTCAAAAACAAAAACAAAAAAACCCCCACAAAATGCCTTCCAAAAATTTTCTTCTTAATTACTTAAATAACTCAATGAATCACTTAAACAATCTTAAGTTTATGTTAACGGTCAGGTAATAAGGCAAAATTACTTCATCCTGTAATATTTAGTTCTCAGTAATTATAGAGACTGAGTTTTATTTATTTTCAACTGCCAATGTCCTCTTTTTTCAATCATCCCTCTCAGATCTTCTTTTGCTTGCTTTTTTCTCCCCTTAGCAACTGTGCAAAGGCGTGCTCCGAGGAATTGGTAAAGTGGACATGAGAATGTAATAAATACTTGTACATGAAGTCGCATGTTCAAATCCCACGGAAGCCAACCATTCCAAACCTTGTGGGTACTGAGGGTTATATCCAGTCGTTACCTTCAGAATCTCAGAATTAGTTGAGGTCCGCACAGGCTATCTCGAACACCCAATTATCCAAATAAAAGACTCATGATAAGCATATTAGTGGATTCTTAATTACAGCATGCCATATCCTTTTGGGTAGTTTTCTAGCTTTTTTTTTCACAAGTTAATAGTACTTATGCTTTTTTTATTGTTGGGTTAGCCAAGGAATTAACTATTGCATGCGTGCCCACCTGCCAATTTATGGAAATATAATCATCTACCGTCCATGATATCTTGAGCTCTATAATCCAAAAAGAAAAAAGATATCTTGAATTCTGTATCAACCCCCTCAGGCCAAGAACCCTTGTTTTTTATCTGGTGTTGACCGAGACATTGTTCCATGCTTCTAAGCTGGTCCGGTCCAGTTTGGGCTATTGTGGGCCCTTACTTGTCCCACAAAAGTAATTGAAATTCAAAATTTTTGTAGAACTCGTCAAGTAAGATAATAAGATGTGAAGGCCAAAAATTTACTTGATCGAACGTTGATAACTATGCGAACAAAATGAATTTGTGAAAGAAAAAAACAAGAAATAATAACCCAAACTGGACCGGACCGGACTGGACACAAGGAAAACTGGAAGGGACCTCTTCTCCCCTTGTCGCTTGAGTCGACTGACACACAATAGAAACGACACTGGGAACAAATCAAGCAAGAACACAATAGAAACGACACCAGAGATTATTTTACGTAGTTTTTCAATCATGTAATAAGGTGCATCCATGACACACATCTACTTTTACTATGTGTCAAATGAAGAAAGAGTATGTGATCACATTGCCAGTTCCATACAATATAAGTTAATGTCCTAAATTTGTGTCGGTAATTACTGTAATACTACGTACTATCTGGTTTCGGAAGCGCTCTCTCTAGACTCTTGTTACTAGCTAGGTAACAATGGCAGAGAAGTGGCAAACCAAGACCGAATCAAGTTTCGCAAAATTCAACACTTCTTCACCATACATTGGTGATTGGTGTTCCGGCTCCATGCATTAGTTTATGATGGGTTCCACACCACTATGTTATAGGGAAGGCCTTAGCATTACACTGAATAAATTTTCCTTAATGTTAAATGAACTTTCCAATGAACGGAATTAAAATCAGATTCTGTCCCATGAACCCTCCAAACAAGTAGTACTAGTAGAATACAAGAGAGAGAGAGAGAGAGAGAGAGAGAGAGAGAGGGGGAGGTGTTGGAATGGGGTTTGATGGAGCAATCCATCCACCACAAACAATCCATGAAAAGGTGGGAAGGAAAAAGGTGGGAAGGAGTATTTGAATTTGGGAGACAAAAAATCTTTGGTAGTGTGGAAGATGTCCATATGGTCCTACTTTTGTTCTTTTGCTTTAAGGTTCTGGTAGCATTTATATACAGATTAATGTCTATATATGGTAGGAGTAGATGCGTGCTCGTGATCATAATTCATAGTACTCCATAGTCTCCATAGTCCATACCTATGAGAGAGAGAGAGAGAGAGAGAGAGAGATGAAAACCTAAGCAAAGCCAGATCGAACGTGTCACCCCACGCCAATAATTGTAGAATAATATTATGATGGTTAATGATTTTCAACTTTCCTTTCCTTTCCTTTCCTTTTGACCTGGTCTCTCTCTCTCTCTCTTTCTAGTGTTTGTTATTGATTCATTGAAACAAAGTTTCAAAGTATAGATGAATCAATACGGGTTAGCCTAGTAGTCTCGGCTTGGGACGGTTTGGGATTTAGGTCAGCTCCATTTTAAGAATTCTGTTTGATATTTTTTGCAAGAAATATTAAGGTTGCCTCGCCTCACATGTGAACGTGACAAGGAGTGAGGAGGAGTTGTACAGATGAAGCCGATGTGCTCATAGGCTAACCCGAAACACTTTGTATTTATAAAAAACAAAAAACACCTTGCATGATGTTAGTATTTTTCTTCCTTCTATTTTCTTGCTCACAGCTGTAAAGCTGGAATGGACAGCAAGAGTGAAGAAAGTAAAGTAAAAGCCTCGCTCTTACAAATACACAAAAAAAAAAAACACAGCGGACCCAATACCCCCCAGAGTCGTAGCCATAGCCAGGGGATTCTAGATGGAAACTGGAAAGTAAAAAATCATCCATCCATTCAATACCTTTGTCACTACTTTGGTAGCCTGATTAATCAGCCATGTCTTCTATTTGAGAGATATTTGAGAGATTTTTCAGTGCCGAGCGGGTATATTCCATGTGGTAATCGTTCGGCGCATCTGAGCCATTTGATATACTTTTAGATGGTTCGGATTGAAACTCTCTCTCTCCTCTCACCCCAACACTTTCTCTCTCCTTTTTTCTCTCCAAATTTGAGCTGTTCAAAATGAAATGGACGGCTCGAATGTGCGAGCGGGCACCACGTGGTGCCCGCTTGGCACTGAAATTTTTTTCCTTCTATTTGGCTTTAATGCATGTAATTTTGGGTGCAATTTGGGTATCACATAGCAGTACCCAGCGCACAATCAAAACACGTTTGGACGGCTTGGATGCCCGCTCGAATACTACATGAATTATACCCTATTTGCACCCAAAAACTTCTCCTAACTTTCTGTCGTTCAGATTTCAATTACATAAAGCAATCGCATCTGGACTGCTCATCTCGATATCTAAATGGAGTAGCTTAGATTTGTGAAATAATTTTATCGATAAGATGGTTAATATTATTTTTATATATAGAAGAAATCTTTAGGAAAAAAATTGGATAATGAACAACATATTTGGATGAATCCGATTACACCGGTTGCCCGGTAAAAAATAGATTGCACAGAACCTGGATTCATTTCGTTAATATTGCAAGGGGTTTGTTTATGAACAATGTGACATGTGTTTTGGCTCAATAGTTAACGGAACAATAGCATCACCTATTTTTAACGAGCTGCTTTTCAAATAAATTATATTTTGAATTGCAAGTTAATTATATACAGATTTTGAATTGTAGTTAGATGATGCGTTTGTAATAATGTTTGGATAATATATACAGAATAAAAAGTAATAAATTTGGGAAAATGTTTGGAGTTTAATGAGAATAATAGATTATGATGTGTTGTTTGACTATGTTGCCCTTGTCATTGAATGAAACATAAGGGGCTAAATTAGTCTTTTGAGTTGAAGGTGGTTTAGAGAATACAAAATGAAAATCCAAAAAGCTCCTACGGGGCCGATTCTCATATTATTGTATCCTTCAAATTTGGAAATGTATTCTACGGAACGAATTTTACATTTACCATCCAAATAGGTAAAATGTGAAAATACGAAACACAAAATGTAACAAGGAGATAACCAAACATCCCCATATTCTCACATTTATATGCTGCTCATTGACCACCCAGGGGTCATTTCACTGGATAGTCAATTTCTCGCTCAATACTTAGGTTTAAGTCTCTGTAGTTATTTGATTGGACTAAACATATTCTTACCTCCACGGTAGGGCACTCTTCTGCAGATTGTTATCTGGTGCTAATTATTAAGAACAATAGTACGTCTTCCCTTGGCAATATGTGACTATTATATCATAACTAACCTTTTATTAAAGTAAAGCTGATCATATAATTTTCTTGGCTCGTACAGGTCAAATGACCATACCCAAAATCCCAAATGGCCCCAAGGGATCCACTAAAGTAGCAGTACCACCACACTCTCCTCTGAGACAATGGCCCTCAAACTGATCACAACAGTGGCCCTCATACCCATTACATGTATACATAATACATACTCCATTCATCCCAAAATAAGTGTCCGGTTCGCAAAACCCCCAATATGTGACTATTCAGTTCTCGTTTTGCGGACCAAACACCTATTTTTGGAACGGAGTACGAGTATATATATTTAAACAAGGATGTGTAAGATTAATATATGACTCTCAGGTACCTGTCCTTGGCCTTGCATTGCACTGCACACTCTCCGCGTGAGTCAAATAATTGTACTGTACCCCCATAGCCTCATCATGATCATGCCTTTGTGTGTCAATTACTTCTCCATACATACCCACTCAATGAGTATCCGAAGTTTGTTTTGGAAATATTGGACGCATATTCAATTTGTGTCAGCTGTCTCCTGCAAATATTGCCAAGATTTCCAATCACATTGCCGGATCGATTTGCCAAAGTTACAGCTACACGCACGGACGATGTTTTTTTTCCAATCGCACGATGCATGCGACAAACTCACAAATTATTTTCGCCAATTGAATTAAAATTGTCATATTGCGAGACCGTGAAACTAACAAAAGAAGTACTGCATTGGTTCATCTTGATCGATAAGAGTTGTGTACGAATTTACTTACGAGTTGTGCTACTGGTACAGTGGCTGCTGTACAGCAGCCGTGTACAGATCCCTTTTGCGCCCGTCTCGGATTCCGCAAAGATGATCGGAGCCGTTCATTTTGTTCAAAATATTTTGTTTAAGGTCCCTGTAAAAATCACCTCAAGCAAAGTTAAATGATTCATAAACACCCTTTCCGATATCGGATTGAGGTGATTTTTTACAGAGACCTTAAACGAGTTATTTTGAACAAAATGAGCGGCTCCGATCATCTTTGTGAAACCCGAGACGGGCGTAAAAGGGATCTGTACACGGCTGCCGTACAGCAGCCGCTGTACAAGTAGCATTTTTGTTTACTTACTAGCTTATTTGAAGTGATTCCAAGAGATATATACATGCATGCGCGCATGCATACATATGCAGGGGTGGAGGGATTAAGAGTCAAGGACGGCAGCTGACCCCGCTGCCTCCCATTTTTTTTAAGAGATTAGTATAATTTTCACCCAATTTTTACTTATTTGACTCCCCTTTAAAATTCAATTTTGCTCCAATTCATATGAGTAGAATTCATTTTTACTCATTCAATCCCACTTAAAAAAAATTCTAGCTCCGCCCCTGTACGTATGTATATATTGTAGAAGTGGTAAATGGTCCAACTTTTTCAGCAAAAGGAATTTATACCAGTTGTTTGAACCTTTTTGGCCTTGGTGATAAGACCGGATGTGGAATAATTTTCCACCAAGTATTGCAATGTTAAAGCAAGCCATGCACCCCAAATGTTTGGCCTCAATGGGTGCATAAAGTTCCCCAAATCCCAACCTTCTGCAGTAATTATTGTTGGGATGGGTCTAAGCTACAGCCTTTGTGTGTCCAATCTAGACCCACCCATGGGCAAGCTTTGAGCACATAAAATATATTTAATGTACCAAAAATTGTCTACCTTTCCATTCATGTTATTTTCCTATATCAAAAGGGATGCATGTTGAAGAAGGGTAAGAAAGACATTGAACACGGAAATAATGGTAAGAGCATTGCCATGGGTGAGGTGGTTGGTGAATGGGGCTCATAACATTTAATCTATCTGGATTTTTTTTCTTCAAGTAAAATTGTATTTTGTACAATAGATCATAATTTGTTGTCAGTGTCGCGTGTTATCACAATCTTATTCAAGAGTAATCATCACGTCAACATAATATAGTACCCACGAGGTGATTTATTTTGCCTTTTCTTTTATTCGCTTGTACTCTTTTTTTTTTCGTTCTTATTCATGTGATATATCAAACTGACTTTTTCTACTTATTCAGAACTTCTTTTTCACAAACGGAAGGAGAATTTTTTTATTTTGCATTAATAAGGTTCAAAAATAAAAAGAAGTAAAAATGGATAAGAAGAAAGTGCAAAAAAACATTAGCCTAAAATTTTCACCCAGGAGTGAAAACTTATGGCTACTAAATGTGGTTGCCTAAGGCCACAAGAGCCCCAGATGGGTCAGCTATGTGTGACACTCATCCGAAAAACTTGGTTGCCATCCTGTCTAGGATGTCTGCTTCCTCAGACAAAGATTTGGGTATCTTTTGACAGAGAAGTTTCCTTGTGGGAAAATAATTCAAATACTCCTGGAGTACCATATGTCATGTTCTACATGGTGCTTCCGACCAATAAATTATCGCTACCTACACTAAGTGGGTCAATTCTTATCCCCCAACTACCCAACAAGAGAGGATGACTTTGTATCACCCTTTAAATTTCCCACTACTTAATTGGTTAGGAGCATCACGTGAACATGCCACATAATAGTCCGGGACTATTGAATAATTACTTCCTTCTGACAGATTAGAGTGAGCAAACCTACTCTGCGATATGAATTGTAGACTTAATAGGATAGGAAAGGGGTCTTCAATATGAAATTTGTAGGCCTTTTGGCCCACACAATTATCGGAATCATTCATTTTTTAGGGCTCATCGAAAATATCGACCATGTCAAAAGTCACATTGGTTGGATACCGTTCGATATTAAGCTTGTACAAAAAAAGTGTGCAACATTAAATTGCAAGTCACGATTATCTGAAGACTAATCCATTTCGATATATATCAAACGGTACAACAAATTTAATTACATATGTACCACTACAATAATAAAGATGGTTTCAGCTGCCAACTCGTTTGATAGGTCCGAGACAGTAATTGATAGGTACCACAACTTTGGACACATTACATACTGATATAGTAGTTTATAAAAGAGCCAAATCTTAGCAGGGCACATAAAAGAGCCAAATACATGAAACAGCAATATCCACCTAAATTAGCAAGGAACATACACAATGATGATGGTGACTAAGCAACTGCATGTTAGTCCCTCTAAACATTAAGAAAAAGTGTACAAACACGACTTCAGGCACAATCGCGTCTGAAGCCGTTTGATGCATGTGGACCATCCATGTGCATCAAACGGTTTCGGACCTAACTGTGTCTGTTCCGGAGTCATGTTTTAAAGTTGTGTTGGTAGCTTTGCTCAAACGGTGAAATTAATAACACCTAATAGGGACAACATGTAGTGAACTACCATGTACTTTGAACCAGCAATAACCAATACCTAGACGCTACATACATAATCGTTGGATCAAAACAATCTCGGTCATTTTCACATGTATATGTATTTTTGTAGGATCCACGCTCTTCGGAACTGTTCTATAGATTGGTTAATGGTAAATTCTGGCATTACAAGCTAACCTCCCTTCTACCAAACAGAACGGACAAACCTCCTTTTGATAAAAACAACAGTGCAAGGGAAGCTATGGTTTAGCAATACATCTGGGATTTCGGGTTTTATCACAATGACACAACCCAAGTTCTTCTGTCAAGTGCACAAGTCTAACCATTTGTCTTGCCTTGTGCTTTTCAAGGCCCTCAACCGCAATCCCATGGAGCACTTACACAATCCGGTCTACCAATCCACGTCTTTTACACGTACGAATTCTAGTCTAGATCAAAAGCTTGACACCCATTGGCAGACCCTGGATTCAATTTGGTAATGATTAATGCAACAAAAGTACAAGCCATCGGTTATTCAGAATTGAGAAAAAGATGATATTCTTCTGTCATCTTTCTACAACATGAACTTTCCTTACACCTATTTTAGACAGTTTGTGCACAGCGATACAATCATGTTTTCCCACCACGAAAGACTCACTCACATCAAACAATTCAGAAGCAACGAGGTTCGTATATCAATTGATTACAATGTACCCATTGCCAGTGATGCATCGGCCCCGCGCTTACAGTATTCCAACAAATTTCAGGGCTAGAGAAGAGTATATACAAGATTTCTGCCACAAAAGTGAAGTCGATATCTTTTGAAACATCTTGGATGTACATATTTGAGTCGCTTGCAAGGTCACCTGGACAGATTTGGGTTCGGATATCCAGTTCTGACGTTCTGATCTCCATTAAGGAATACGACCTTTTTAATGTCTTACAATTACAGAGAAGAAATGAGCACTAAAGGATTTCTTCCTATCCCAGTAGCTCGTTGGAATGTGTGTCCAAACCAAACCAGACTCCGGTCGCATGTCAAGAAAAGAATCTCCAAAAAATACGATAAAGGGAATAACCAAAACGACACGATAAAGGGAAAGGGCCAGAACAACTCCGAACAAGATTAATCTAACATCACACATAATATGCAAGTTAGATAGTTCCAAACACATAAATTCTAGCTTGCACTTCTTGCAGGTTAAACTCAAAAGTACGTAATATATGCAACTTGACACAAGTAATCCAAAAGAAAAAGGCGTTCTAATTGTTACCAGAAATTTCAAGACATATACACCGGCTATAAACATGTATGAACCATTTGCAGAGAGACATTTAGACAAAAAACATGTCCCATAGAGCAAAAGGAAGCAAAATGAATTCCTTCAAAATTCCAGGAAATCAACTGAGTCGTCTGGTCTAATGAAGGGATCACCCTCCTCGCATGTGTGCGCCCAACTCCCCAAACTGCTCATCAGCTTCCACAGCATCCTCTGAAAGGCAAACTGCATCTAGCTTCTGTTTAAGAATCTCTATTGCATTCAGCACCAACTGAGAAGCTTTGATTGCGCCAGTAGTTTCCACTGAGAATATGAAGCTGTCTTCTTTGGCATCTATTTCAACAAGTCCTGGCTTTCCAATTGCCTCTGCTTTCTTGATCACTTCATCGTACGTGTATGCCTCAGGATCAATTATCACAACCTGGGAGAAGAGGAAAAAGAAACCAACAATGTGACTGGGAAGACACATAAAATTATAGGATCATTATGAAGGCTGGACTATATTGATGTGCATAATTAAACAAAACCAAAACAACTATCAGATTAAAAAAAAAACACAGCAAACAGAATGATAGTTTTCGAAAATACAAAATATCACCCCATAGAATGCATTGTTCTAATAATTCTGATGTGCGAATGGTACGTAATATTCTTGGAGTGCTGTTTATAAAGCACCCATATACTTTGATTTCATAACCCAATGCTGGAAAAGTGAATCCTTCATGACGTTAACTGAACTTTTATTAAGCCATGATCATAAACAACGTAGTTACGTAAGCCACTAAAACTTGGAGTTCGACATTGTAGCCACAAATTGGTGATTGCCAATTGGCCCTTTTTTTTTTTATTGTAAGAATCTACTCTTCCCTGAGCTCTATATTGAGCAATTCGGAGTAACAGACAATATATTTACTAAAGATTTTTTTCCGAAATACAACCTCCAATGTGGCAGCCTGGCAGGTATAAACCTACTTTGATGGAGTGACGTGTGGCATCATGGTTTGACAATTGCATGCAGGAAGGTGGGGTTTGGTTATAAGTTACTCCTACAAAACCCTAATCCCAATAGGAGTACTGATCCAAATGCAAAATTAGTTTGTTGATGGAGACACAAAATGGATAAGTGTTGCTCCAAATGCAAAATGTGATACTTCAACAATTCAACTAACCTGCTGAGTACGAGGATCAATGCCAAACACCGTGGTAGGACTACCATCAGTCCAATCATTTTTCTCCTTAAGTGTTAAGGTCTGCATCAACTCTTCATTGATACGAATATCTGGCCCATACATGAAAGTAACAGTGGCTGCAGGAGACCATTTTGCGTGGTCTTTGCCAATGCCTTTTCTGGCTATGGCTCTCAGCCTCAGTTCTTGCCCGCGGCGTAACTTCACAATTATAATCCCCCTGAATACACAATTAACAATAATATCTCAACTTCTACAATTTTAATACTGTTGGCAATTAAGTGCGCAGACAATATAAGCTGATGACATAAATATTAAAATAAAACTTGCCATTACATGAAAAACACTCAAAGAAAATTAATTATTTAATATTGGGATCTCCAATTATCGATACAAGAAAAGAACAATACTATGCATAAACGTGGACAGTGACCTCCACCGCATGTAGAGAAGAAAAATAAATCAACTTTTGCTAATTGCCTAATTGTACATTATCTCAACGACAACAAAAAGATCCACTGAATTAAGATTGATACTACTATTGGACTATGTTAAGTTTTACCAATTTCAAAAGTGAGATATCAACAGCAAGGCAATCAGCTTACAACTCATTATATTGCAGTATTCATCTTCCATTTCTTCTTTTGAAGGAAGCAGTTGATCAATGCTGAGCTGGAAAAGATGAATTTCCTCTTTCCAACAGCAAAGAAAATGATAAACAAAAGGGAACTTTCTGTTCATTTTGTTGGATTTACATGTTTCCCTATTTCTTTCCCTTAACCTCCTCAAAAGCAATAGTAATCAAATCAAAAATCATACAAAATAGCTTTTTCCTTCTTTTATGTCTGGTAACTGGTAAGAAATACATGGACCCTGTAGCTTGTGGAATTCAATGTCAACTTTACATTCTTCACCTAAAATAAGGCCCAGTTCGGCCTAAATAAGGAGCTTGGCCTTTTATTTTGTCTTCGTTCAAAAAAATTGCATTTGTTAGTTTTGCGTTAAGTTTTTGTGGATAACTGGTTTTGTCTCGACGAGAGGAATCAGAAAACCCAAAATTTTTACTTCAACCCAAATTTGTTTAGAAATATCCAAGATAAAGCCCCAAAAGCTGGCTTTTGGGGCTTTGTGTTGGATTTTTTCAAAGATATTTGGGTTAAAGTAAAAAAAATGTTACTTCTCCAATTCTGCTCGTCGAGACGAACCAAGAATCCACAAAAACTTGACACAAAGCTAACAAATGCGATTTTTTTTTTTGGAATAAGACAACAAAAGGCCAAGCTGCTTATTGAGGACAATCTAGGCCTAAGACACCGTGGAACTACTTCTACAACAAAGAACTATCATCATTACGGTACAGTCACATCATAAGAACAAAATTTTCAACCAAACATACGGTATCAACAATTTTGATTCTGGAAATACAAAAATGGTACTACTCAAAACAAAATGGTTTAAACTACATTAGTAGACTAGGGTTTGATTGTCAGTAGTGTGCATGCATTAACTGTCGGATTCATCTGATTCCTATTTCAAGGACACAAGACACAACAAAAGATTCACGTTCTTTGGCATAGTCTTATACTAGATAACTACAATGTTTCATAGAACATTTCATCCATACTATATGCATCCATAACTCCAAGGTAACCTCCAACTACTAAAAAGTCAACTATATATCACAGCCAGGACTCATCTCCAAAGTACCCATTTGTTTCACCGGATATGACTACTGAATTGGACTTTAGTCCAAGGTGACCACATATTTGGTGTCTGGTGTTTGATTAATTTTTTCCCTGCGTTAAACATGCATATGCATCAGCGGAATATATACCCCTCATTATTAGTCCCGTCAAACAAAGAAGTTAAGGTGTCCAACATAGGTTCTTAATTTCTTATACAGGGTCCATGTACAGAAGAGTCCATATATCTAAGGGTACATGCAACATCTATCATCCATCACTATTAGGGAACACCTCTTTTGGGGTGAATGGCGGTTAAGAAGCCGGCTCACGCTTTTAATTTCCCGAACTGCCCCTTTAGCTGCAGAGAAAAAAAAAATTTGCCACTCTAATTTTTTTCTACTTTTCTACTTACACATCTTTTAGATTCCATTAGAGATTAATCTCAATTGGAAGGTTTGCAAATGCATTGTGTGTGGTAGGGCATCTAGTACTAACATAAAGCACTTGATAATAACAGGGGCGGTCCCAAGGGGGTGAAAGGGGGGACCCAGGCCCCTGCACAACTCCACATATTTGCGTGTAATATACTAATTTTCAGGTTAATTACAAAAAATTCTATGGGATTGGCCCTTGCAAGTCCCTTGAGTGGAAAAAAAAAAATTCTTAAAATTTATACACATGGGGTAAGGAAATGGATCCTCTTCGATCCATGTGTTGGAATGGAGGAGACAATCTTGATCGGACCATTCATTTGCTACAATCAACGGTTTGGATGTATTTTTGTACACTTTTACCGGTAATAGTGTATTCTTACCCGATCAAAAAAATACACTATTCCTACCGGTAAAAGTGTATGACAAAATCCAAAGAATTAAATATACCAATGGAAAATCCCTGAAACTTTTAGTTATTAATCATTTTTCAGGTTGCGAGTATAAAACTAAACGATGGCAGCGCACATACACACAATATCATCCCTTATTCGGATCTTGCATGTAGCAAGGTATAGTTATAAAACAAACCTTTTATTATGAATATGAAAATTCACGTCATTCATGCCCCATACACATCTTGCGTCCACCACTGGATAATATATATATATATATAGGAGTATATATTAGAGAGAGAGAGAGAGAGAGAGAGAGAGAGACTGACTTTTGATCACGAGAGACCGAATTTTGATCAGGATTCTCGTCACCCAAAGCCGAATCAGAGAAGTCGTCGGGGACAACAGTGTGATCAGAACTAATACGCTCCTTGTTCGTAACATGTAGGTACTAGACGGGGACAACAGTGTGATCAGAACTAATAAGCTCCTTGCTCGTAACATCTAGGGTTTGGTCGTTAATACATTTCGCCCTCAAGTGAAACTCTACGGAGCAGAACTCGCACTGTCCGTCGCCGTCGCATGCGTCGCAGTCCCTGGCGAACCTCATGCTCATGGCTCGGTCGCTGGTGAGTGGAACCAGCCCGAGTCGGTGGGCGATGAACTCGTCGTTGAGTACCGACGAGTTGACCTCGATTTCGACGAGGTCGATGGCGACGGTGGGGATCTCGGCGATCATGACTCGACGGAGGGCATTGGCCATTGACGCGTCGGTTTCTTGGAGCTCGAACTTGCAGTAGTCGTCTCTTAGCTCTCGGATTTTTACCCTGGGGAATCGCTGGTAGGATACGGCCTTCATCCTCTCTCTCTCTCTCTCTCTCTCTCTCTCTCTCTCTCTCTCTCTCTCCCTTTAAACCCTTCCTTGGGTTTTGGGACTGTGAAGTTGTAAACTTTCGGCAGTTTATTGGCGCGGCTATTCGCAACCACGTATTTTCTCCCACAGTCCGATAAAAATTTTCAATTAGACTCGACAGCTAGTTACCAAAATTAAGATACATTTTCAACATCCAATTACCGAAATATGATATTTTTTTAACAGCTATTTACCGAAAATGCCCGAAATGCATGTTTAGCAGTTGTCTACCGAAAGTTAAATATATTTTTGACATATAGTTACCGAAATATAATCTTATTTTCAATAGCTATTTACCGAAATGTTATTTATAATTTTCAACAACCACTTACCGAAATATAATGGGCTATGGGAGAAAATATATGGCTGCGAATAGCGGGCCTCAGTTTATGCTTGTACGTGCATTCCATCAATTTTTTAATGAATCACACTTTGGCCCTTATAGTATGAGTTACTACTACTAAATACCGTAACGTTAATAAATTACACTTACTCCTCTAAGGTTTCTTGCAAATATAGAGACCTCCCCTGCTTCGGAGTACTTCTCGAGGAAGATTGATTATTCAGGAGAAGAATTTTCTTGTCTCGTTGGGTACCTTGATTCTAGTATCATCAATGTCAACACCACGACCTTTACAACTACGCATCGAGGCTTGGAGGAT
The DNA here is from genome assembly GCA_019656275.1 of Rhododendron kiyosumense. NCBI lineage: Eukaryota > Viridiplantae > Streptophyta > Magnoliopsida > Ericales > Ericaceae > Rhododendron > Rhododendron kiyosumense. The sequence continues at coordinate 689,455 of BPLS01000418.1, read as the reverse complement.
ATTGCTAGAGTTCACTCTGATACGAGATCTTGCATGCCTTCATGGAGTAATATCAAGAAATCTGATAACAATAGGTGGATTTGCATGACAAATCCGTCAGAGAGTGTTTGCTGCTTCTTAAAAGTGTGTGCAGCATTTTTAACCTTCTGTAGTTAGTGTAGGTGTTTGTGGTTCAAGGTCGGCGTCTGGCTGCCTGGTTGCCCTTTTGAGTGTTCTGTTGTTTGCTTGGTCTTAGGGGGTAGTTTGGCATCGTTTTGGTAAGTTAGAGCATATGCTTGCCAGGTTGATTCCACAGCCATTCCGGCCAGCTATGAGAAACAAAGCCGAATGCAGGTGTTCAGGTTCAGGCTTAAAAGCGTAACGAGTTCCAAAATACTGATTAGCTTGGTATCTCAACTGAGTTTTTAATCGTGCACAAATCAAGTAGTACGTTTTCTAAATGCAAGTCAGTGATTGCATATAAGATTGCTGAACCAAGTGGAAACAAGCTTTGAAGATCAATGTACTTACAACTACGGTTAAGCCCGACCTGCTTACATAACTGGTCGATCTCAATTCTGAAATTGAGTTTTCGCAAGCACAGTGAGGGTTAAGCTGGTTTATCTGCAGTCATGATTGTAGGTAGATCGGTTCGTTTGGAAGTCTTGAACGATCAGACTGACTTTGAACAGAACAAAATGGCAGACTAACACAAGGTCGTCCAAACAGTAGCTTGATAATTTCTTTCTCACGAAACTTCCCCACCACAGAAATTCCAAAAGTGAACCAATCTGAACTTAATTTCGTCCAGTGCTTGGATGCTAACATTGCCAAGAGTTCTGGAAACCATGGAATCCAATAACCAAACAAGTTCCGTGGTAATTAGTTTTATCCCCGGTACCTGACAATGAAGAAATAAAACCATCCGGCAAATAGAAATTTAATAGAGTCCATTTATAAATACGTTATTTAATAATTCTGATTAATATCCTGCATGTCCCAAAATCTGCAAACACGGAAAAATATTTATCCCTAGCCGAGGATACGGCTAGCCATATGGCCAACAGGAGAACAAGTATTTACAGATTCTAGTCTTTTTTTCCCTCACAGTGTAACATTTTATGCACCAAAGCATCGTGCCATTTCAAGAAGCCTTCCACTCTCAGGGATTTGCTGTTTCCTGCAACCAAGTTTGCAAGTATACATAAGCAACAAAAATGAGGCCATTGAAAACACTCGGCAATACTGTATCAATACTGTATTCTAGCAAGGAAAGCGTATAACAGTATAAGCCACATGCTGGGATGGTGCATTTAGTTAAATTCAACACTCCTGCAGCGGAACCAAAAAATTTGTGAATCGTGTATAATATAATATTTGGCCAAAATATAAACACACTTACAAGAACTCCTTATTTGATGAGGATGCATCTAATAGGTGAGCCCTCAGCGCCAAGCAACCTGAGTGGTAAGCAATGGACCGAATATAGTCCCAGTTTAACATCGTCTAATTTCAGGCCTTCCACAAGAATGATTTCCTACATCATTTCAAAGGAATGTTTGAGAACCGAACGAGGAACTTTTTGTTATATATGTCTGAACATTAACCAAAAAAATGTTAACGATGCGGAGGAGAGAACTTTTCTCTAGAATTGCTTCACTAGTTATCGTCCAGCCCAATAAGAATGAAGAAAAAGGAAAAGAGGAAATCGTCACCACGTGATGCCACTTTAGTATCCAGGCAAACTAGGAACAGAAGAGGCATTGAAAACAAGTATAAATCAATGTACATAAGATTATCTGGAAGCATAGGTTCATTAGCAGATACCCCATTGAAATGAATACATTCCATAGTATAAGCAGTTAGCACTACTGGAGTAAGTATGGATCATTTCTTCAACTAAAGGATTCTACAGTATGTATTTTCTCCACCATTACCAAAACATTATCAAGGTTAATTAAAATAGAAATGCGCCAATAGTAAGTTTTTACAAACTAATAAGAATTTCAAGGATTAAGATACATAATGGATACAGAGGATCATCACACCAGTAAATATTAACCATGCCTGCATCTCCTGTCACAAATTTGGCCCAAAAACTCATATTATTCAAAGACTCATATTGTTGCAGAGGTACGTATGAATCATATGATACATAAGAAAAGTCACAAATTTGGCCCAAAGTCCAGTCTTGTCTTCCATGTGGTGACATCTCCTTCTCTAAGGAGCATATGGACTCTAATTCTAGGAGGAGCAGATGGACTCTTATTCTAGGAGAGTCCCTCATTTATGAGAATCAAATAATGCGGCATGTTTCTGTTCCACTGTATAACTTATAATGGATATACCTCTATTGATTGAAAAGAAGAAGAAGAAGATCTTTAGCTACACCTATGATGTGGCATTCCAAAAATCAACAGTAGGATATTCCAAATTGATACCACCTAGGAAAGAGATAAAAGTAAATGGCAAGGAATAATTCTGCCTATACAGTAGATACCAGTCATATTCTTTGTTTTTGGTTTGGCCAAAGAGGCAAATTCATATTTCTAGCCAAAAGTTTTACTTCTCTTATCAAAATTCATGTTGCCTGATTTCAACCTTTTGTCATTACTACCAAAAAAGACACATTCTCAACCCCATTCACAATATATAACTACCCATGGTATGTCTGGAACTAGCAATACTTCGAAGCTAAATAGACGAAATTAAAAGAACTAAAAGAATCAAAACTCTGCCTGACTGATATCTCCTGACTGCAGCAACTAAAAGAATTATCTCAAAGTGGGAGAAAAATAAGCGCCGACAATGAACCACAAAAGACTCCAGCACATTTGAGCTATAATTTCTTACCCTGCTTTCTAGGAAAACAAGATGAGAAGGAATCAGATCATCATAGGCAGCAGCAGATAAGTAATCAATCCCTGTAATTCAGAACAAACATATGGGTTAACAGCACAGAATTGTCAAGGTTTTATTCCAAGGAGGACATCCACTAAACAAATTTCAGCGTGCAAAAGTTTTTAGGCCTGCTTCAATGTCACTTTAAAATTTGAATGATCCCATTGAATTAAAGATAGGCCATCAATGTTAAATCACATCATGTTTTAATGCGAGTCATTCTTGAGAAAATACTACCTCACTAATTTCTTCAGAATCTAAAAGTTTTTCATTTCAATGAATTATAAATTGACTAGTAAGAAGAACATGGTTAACTCCAAATCTTTCAAAACGGCTGTCTGTAAGGCAATGCACCTCTAAAATTAATGCCACCTGAATCATGAACGAAGCCATTCAAATTCCAGGAAGTCCGGAGTCTGGACAAGCCATGGTTGGGCTCAATGGCATCATTGACGGCAATTTTGTCACCTCTGAATGAATTGAAGGAATTTATCTTTTGTCATTGAACTAGAAATACACCAATGAATGATGTACAGCTATGTTTTCCACCATAGGTGGATCAAGGCATAGATACGCTGTTGATTGTTGATCTTTTTGAAACAGCAATGTAAGATCATCCTTCATGATTATGGAGACCAATAACTATGTCCTAGATGAGCATCATTGCAACAAACGTGGCTGAAAATTAATCAAGTCATAAGATCTACGCAGAAATGCCAATGGCCACAAAGTTGGAGATATGTACATCATGTTGAAGGCATCGAAAGGAAATGTTTTTGCAAAGAAGAGCATGATTGAGTCAGCTCTGGTATTGCTGACGCCAGAGGCACCACAAGGATGAAATAAGTGCCAACCTACTGACGCATCACAAACATGCAAAAGCCAAAACCCCAGATATTGCTGATGTATTTACCTGTAGTGGCTAGCCCTTCGTTCAATAACAGTTCTAATAACTGATTGCGGACGATCTTAAGAGCCGTAGACATAAGTGTTTAGTTCTACCTCCTCTTTTTAACTACCTAGCTCATATTTGAAAGGGCAGTCCTTAGCCCAGTATGGAGGGAGGGAAAGACTACGTTCTACCATAGAGCACCTCTTCCTCCAGTAAGAGATCTCCAAACTCTGTGCTACAATGCCAGAAGCCAAGGTCACATAGCATATAACGCAAGGCTCTACAGCTACGTGAGCCCCATTAAATTCAAGATGGCTTAAAACTAATATGAGCAGAAATCAAGGTGTCCTTCTCACATATACATCAACCTACTATTAAACTAGCTGCATAACTATATTTTGCTATATTCAATGGTGTCCTTACCAACAAGTTTGATGTCAGTGTTATCCACCAACCACTGTGCCCCATCTTTCATGAAGCCCACATAGCTGGTATCAAAGTTCTTTTTCCACATTAGCCGCCTGAAAAAAATATTTAGCTTAGCTTACGAGCACAGCAAAATTTTCCGCTGTTTATCTGAAGTCATAATATAAGAAATAGGTGATCAGATAACTCAGGGATTCTCGGGTAGCCTGATATAACAATTGACACCATGGACCAATTTAATTTACTTCCACTGCAATTTTCATTGACATTATTAGCATGTCAGATGCAACAAAATCATGAACAAAGTACATTGTTGGAAGGGGCGACCAAAGTACCAAGACTTTCTTAAAGAACACTACGGAGAAACACAGTTCACTTATTTAACCATTCTGCAAAGAATATTTACCTGTCGGTGTTTAATGTTCTGAAAAGCACGCGACGCACTCCCTTGGGAATATTTAAGGATTTCATAGCTTCGGCTGCAAGAGAGAAATAATCAATTGGTCCACTCAGTTTTAGAAAGATGTTTATGTAGAACAGAAAATACGAACAGCAACTCCAGAGAGCAAATTGTGATAAGCACTTGTCTCAAGCCCCTTGTTTCTCAGGTGTATGTAAATATCAATTGACTTACATTACACTGACAAATTGTTCCAAAAAAAGAAGATCACGGTGACATTTTGTCAAAATACGTGCGTGGAACAGAAGGCACAATGAAATTGCTAGATATACTGCCAACACAGATAGCAAAATGAAGGAAGAAATGAGTATTCACTATAATTTCAGACAGACCATAACACTAAAATGGTCATAAGTAGCATACACACAAACGTCGTCAGCAAGTCAATCTAAACACAATAGTGATAGTGATGGTTGCATAAAAGGATGTCAGGTTGGTCCAATCATTACACCAGATGATCTTCATCCTCATGTGTTCCCCCAAAAAAATGTAGTTCTCATTTGGAACAATACTGAGTTTAAATGTGTGTTTCCCAAAGAAACAGCCTATCCTGAAGTTGATTTTCCTAATAACACCAGGACTCCTAATTAGAAGATGATATGCCTTCAATTATGGATAAAATTATCGTAGCCAAGCCAAACACGAATATGAGAGTTAAGACACAACGGAAGCATGAGAATATCATGTCGCTCAGTTACATAGTATGACTTGCAGTTACCCAAAACAAACAAAAGAATGCTCAAGTCATGAAAGTTTTATTCTAAGTGAACACATAGCTAGGGTATTTTAACTTGGAAATCGAGACATCCAAGAGGTAATAGAATCATAAAGCACATAAAATTATTTCAGAGCAACCTAAAAAATTCAGGTACTGTCAGTCTACCCTATCAAGAACAAGGAACTTCAGTAGTGCATCGAAACACAGACAACAAAAATAAAAGCATCTACTCATGACTACTTGACTTCTGACACGATCTTGTTGTACTACTTTCCAACATTACTACACGCAATCTTTTCCATCAAGAGCCCGAATTCCTTCTTAAACTCAACCAAATATGTGTTCTATTTTGAGATGCAACAAAGGAAGTGAAAGAACAAATGTTTCCAAAAAGAAATGCAGAAAAAAACTGAAAATGTATACCAGTTATGTTTGTGTCCCTCGGAACATCAACTAGCAAAGCTGGACCTGTGAAAACAAACAACTTTAACCATTAAAAAACATGAAATAATGATGAATGCACATGGTCATAATTTTCCCCAAAAGTGTTAATCCCATCATGAGGGGAAAAGGGGAAGTCACTAACTAGAAGTGAGTATCCGGAAAAGACAAAACAAACAAATGAAACTGAAAGAAAGTCAAGGACATCAAAATGTCCAAGAAGTACATCTCGCCAGATTTTGTCATAAATCTCTTCCATTTGGTGACATGGGAGGCAAACCCTAGTGAAAACGAAGATATTTTCATGATTATGTTCTGCATACAAGATTAGTCAATAATTTTTATCAGAGCTTTGAGTGGGGGGGTGTGGTGTGGGGAAAGCAACTCTTTGGGACATCCAATCTTAAGACTCGGTTGTCAACAAGTTAAAACATTACAGCCAAAATAGTGAAATCAACTGAAGCAGCAAAGAATAGGAAGGGCTACCAAAAACAAAAAATCTGCTTCCCTTTGTCACCAAATGGAAGCACCATCATCAATCTTAGGTTGTGATCTAGTGATCTACAAAGAGAATGACATCAATCCGTACTTTTCACCAGCAAATTTTTTAAGAAAAGTAACTCCACAACATCTCCTCCCCATCTCATTAGGTAATACTATAACTCACAAGACAAGCCTTCTAAATTTCCGATCCCTTTGGGTAGTTTTGGCCACGTAATTGCACCTTTGAGGCTAATTCTGTCTTAAAAAGCAAACCATGATAACTTTCATTGCCACCATTTGACTAGCGATTCCTATTCAACTTAGGCAGTCTTATATATCTTCCTTACTTCAGGTCCAATACTCACACGAAGAGTTTAAGAATTTTCTGGGTGTATATAACATTTTCAGAACATGGAATGTCCATGAACTTTAGTAAAGGGCGGATATTAAAGACTCCATACTCGCCCTGCCACAAGAAATCAGCCCAAATCTATGGTATCTCCAAAATATCTAAACTACCAAGATTTAGAAAGTCCTGTAACCTACCATGATTTCGTCAGGCATACGGGCTTAGAAAATCCAAGTACTAAACTAACCAAGCCAATAACAAAACGGATTAAGCAAAACAGAAAATGAAAGTTGCTTAGTCAGAAATGAAAAAAAAAAAAAAAATTTGCTGGATATAATACCGTTGAGGACATCAAGGTCAAGAGTATCCACATCAAACCCAACATCAAAGTAATGTTCAAACATATGCCCTGGCGCATCAACATGAGTACCAGAATGAACAGGTAATTTCATGATAGAAAAATTATAATCTGAACCATTCTTCATGCTCTTAGAAAGCCATAGGAACTCTCCAACTTCCTCAGAGCCATCAAAAAGTGCTTCGGAACAGATCCTATGAGTTATATCAAAAATCCTTCCATTACCATAAACTTCCCTTCTCACGGGAACTAATTTCTCCTCAGTTCCACTACAGGCACCCGAATCATCACCATACCCAGATGGGTAAGCATCATTAGTTGGTGGCAGTGAGAGAGAGACCCTGGCAATTGCCAGCACCTCAGCAAACACCAGCAAAATCAATAAAATCTTCATCTTTCCAACAATATGTTGAATTGGTGGAAAAGCCAAACACGCTCCAAATGATATCCAGAGACAGATTGGAGTATATAGATAATCAAAAGTCACAAGGACCCAAAAGAAACATATGCAGGAAGATATTTAGAAGAGAGGCCAATTGTCACGCATCTTTCACAAGCAGCCAAATATGCTGTTTTCATTTGGTCTGAGAAATAACGAAGGACTACGAAATTTGACCGAAGCTGGTTCACAGGAGTGAATAAAGCCACTTATCCAAAATGCTCTCATTTAGGCAGTGTTTGGTTCAGTCCGGTCTTTTCTCTTTTAATTGACTTGGAACCAAATTCTTAGGGACAGCCCTCTAAAAACTCGTACTAGATTGAATTTTACACAAATTTTTAACCAAAACAAGAAAGACTTTTTTAAGGCTTATTTTGCTCTTCACCTTGGTGATTCTACTGGTTCACTAGAATAAAGCCGGAAAAGAAATAACAAAATGAAATTACCACTAGGGAACCAAACAGTGCCTAATTACTATCCGAACAATAGGGTGGACAATTAACCTTGTACAGTACAGTAATTCCATCAAATCGTAGCATGAAGAAACTCAAACCACAAACAGTCACACGAAAGCGATATATAACTAATCAATGATGACCACTTACCATTCAATACACCAAGGTCAAGCGTGTCGACATCGAACCCAGCATCGAAATAATGATCGAACACGTGGCCGGGCGCGTCAACGTGCGTGCCGGTATGAGTCGGTAACTTCATCTCGGAGTTGTTAGCGAGCGAGCCGTTCTTCATGCTGGCCGGGAGCCAGAGAAACTGGCCGACACCGTCCTCGGAGTCCCATTTGGGCATGTCGGGCGTGTACCTGTGGCTGATGTCGAAGATTCGGCCGTCACCGTAGACCTCCCTTCGAACGGGTACGAGGTCACCGTCGCCGCCGGTGGTCGGGTTGCAGGTGGTGGAGGAGTCGTCGCCGTAGGCGGAGGGGTACGCGGAGGGGAAAGCGGAGGAGAGGGTGAGGATTGTGAGCGCCGCGGCGCATGGTAGCAGAAGTGACGGAGATTTCATCGCGGTGGAGTGGGGAGACGTTGCCGAAAGTGAACTAGTGAAGTCGGAGAGTGGCACTGGTAGAAAGAGGACTCTGATTTTGATCCTAGAAAGAAGAGAAAACTTCAGAAAAAGTATTCAATACCGAAATGGAATTCCCGATCCAAACTGTCCAACGTCGCTGAAATCGTGCTACCTCCGCCAATCTTCTATCTAAAAGAACTACACTAGGACTATGACTGTCAGGTACGAGGAGGAGGATTTGGTACGCGATGTTCCAGCGCGTTGGGAACTACCCAAGCCCGCAAGTCGCAACGGCTGGCTACTTATCCATGTAAATTCGGCTGTTTGTTGGAATGACGGCTTGGCTTTATCCAAGTTTTCGGAACATTACTTATCCAGGAAATTGGCAAATTTCTGCCAATTTCTTGGATTTCGGTTACAATTGTGGGCCGGAAACTTGGATTTCAGGTATAAACAACTTGAGCAGGCCGAGTTTCATAGTGTTCGAGCTTAGCTCATTTATTAAATGAGCTTACAATTCGAGTTCGATGGTTCGTTTGTAAACGAGTTGAGCCTTTAACGAGATGAGCATAGCTAATTTATATAATAAGCCACTTTAAACGAGCCGACCGTATACAAATAAGCCATGTTTTTGCCAGCCGAGCCAAGTTTTTGAGTGTTGAGCTCGGCTCGTTTAGTAAATGAGCTCGAAAAAGAAACTTGAGCCCGGCTCGATTACTAAACGAGCATTAACAAGCCAAGCCATGAGTTTGATTGTTCGCGTGTAGTTCTGTTCATTTATAGTCCTAATTGTGGGTGCATGGCTTGGTTCGGGCTACAATTTCACACCTTGGCTTGCTATAGAGTCCAAGCCCAGCACAATTTTTTCGAAACAATAAGACTAGGAGCACAATTTTTAGACACAATTGCATTCAGAACTCGCTCAATATATGTAGGTCCACGTGCATTGTACATCTCCAAACACAATTATATTCGAAGTTGTGTTCCTAACATTATTCTATTGAAAGTAGCACCTTGTTTTAAAAGGGGGGAAATGTTCTCTCTTTCTGGCATATAATGAACGAGGTTATAGATTGATGATACGAGGTTTCGTTCCCGAACCTTGGTCTCATGGGATCTCCGTGTTATCTTGTTTGTTTCAGTTGTTTGTGTGAGTAAGTTAAGCGAGTGCAAAACTCCAATAAGCTTAGCACTAATTTGTGGTAATTGCAACATAACGTTCGCAGCATTCCATAGCATTTCTTTATCAATTTTTTACACGGTAACAAGTGTGAAGAAAGTGGAAGCACTTGAAGAAAGTGGAAGCACAGTAATTCAATCTTAAAATACACACGCACACCAGCCAATGACTTGTTCATTTGTGACATCTTTTGTCTTTGTTTCAAACACACTAGTTTACAAACGATGGACCGGATTTGAACTAGATCCGATCCGTATCCGATAACGCTAATCCGATAATTCGAAAATGGATTGGATCGGATTAAATTCATTATCAATCTGATCCAAAATTTTATTTTACAATTTAACAAAAAAAAAACTGTAAATTTTTTATTTTGAAAAAAAAATGTTTAAGAAGTTGTATTTTTATTTTTTTTGGAAAATAATTTTTTTTATAATTTTTTTTGGCTAAAATTTTTAAAGTAAAAAAGTTTTCGAATCAGATCCGAAATTTTTGGATTCAGATTACCACTATCAGATTCAAGTCTTATCGAATTTGAATTGAATTCGAATTTGTCGGATCCAGTCTATTAACAGGTCTAGTTTACAATAATGTTTATCTTAGACTCTGTTCATCTGGTAGAAAGACGAGCTAGGATAGTGATATATAGAGGATGGCTTCACTAGGGGTGTATGCATGTGTTGTTAGTTGATTGATAAAAAATGAGCAAGTTACTGGTAAAGTGAGAACATAGAACATTATGCCTAACTTTGTCTATCGTGAATCTGCGATGGATCAG
>BPLS01000418.1:614648-644025 GCA_019656275.1 Rhododendron kiyosumense | reverse complement strand
CACTTGGCGTCGTTGTTCCATGCGTACTCGTCACTGGATTTGTTTCAATTGATTTGGGTATTACCGCAATTGCTGGAGTAGTAGTAGTCGAAGTACCATTGGGTGGGCCAGAGAGTGTCGAAGGAACCGTGCATTGCTTCTTCAAAGGCTTGCCGCAAAGATCCATATTACCGGCAAACGTCTCAGCTTTCTGATTAGCCAACGCTGTGAACTGTGGGATTTCTCCTGTCAGGTTGTTGAACGAGAGATCGATGGAAGCGTTCGCCGGAATCTTTCCCGCGAATTTCGAAGACACCAAGCCTGAAATCTTGTTATCCGAAAGGTTCAAGAATTGCAATCTCTCCCCGCCAAAATCATCAGGTAAAGACCCGTTGAACAGATTCGAAGACAGGTCGAGAACCTTTACAGAATCAAACCCACTGGGAATAAAACCCGAGAGAGAGTTGCTTTTCAGAGAAATAACAGTCAGGTTCTGGAAAGAGGAGAAATTTCCTTGGATTTTTCCGGCCAAGGCATTGCCGGAGAGATTGAGGAACTGAAGGCCAGACAGGCCTGCGGCGAGGCTCGGGAGCTCGCCGTAGATCATGTTGTTGGAGAGAGAAAGGACCTGGAGCTCGGACGAGTTGAAGAGAGAAGCGGGCAGAGTTCCGTTCAAGAGATTGTTGGAGAGATCTAGCGTGCGGAGGTGTTGGATTTGGCCCAATTCTTCCGGGATCGAGCCCATGAGCTGGGAGCTCGGGAGGGCTAAGCTGGTCACCCGGAATAAGTTGGGTGACCAGGTTCCGATTCGGGCGCAAGTTACGCCGGTCCATGAGCATGGAGTGTCGGCCGTGTAGTCCCAGTTGTCGAGAACTGATAATGGGTCGCCGAGGACAGAGTATTTGAAGGAGAGCAAGAGGGTTCCGTCTGAGTTTAGAGCAGCAGAGGAAGTCAATTGACGAAGAAGAAGAAGAAGGAACAGAGTGGATGTGTAGGAAAGGTGGAGACCTTGAGCAGTGAACCCCATGATTGTCTCTGCAATTTCACATCCCTGCCGCGTATAAATGTAAGAAACAAAAAAGGTATGTAGTAGGAGAGGGAGAGAGGGTAAACAACTGCAGATATGGTTGTTTTGGTGACCAGAAAGATAATGTGAGAGAGAGAGAGAGAGAGAGAGAGAGAGAGGAATGGGAGTGGAGTATATTTGGTGGGGAGTTGCAGAGGGGGAGCAGGGAGGGGAAGGTAGGTTCTCTGTCTTTTACTCTCTGCTCTAATGAATATTTGATGTTGATAACTTGATAGAAGCAGCTCATATAACATTGGTAAAGCAGCATAGTGGATGGTTGTACTACACTGTCCACTTGATTGAGAGTTTATTTAGGAGTGTGATTTTGAGACTTGCAAAATTGGTGGAAAAATTTTAAAATTGAACTGTGTTGATACATAAAATAACGTTGTTTTGGAATTCCTCCATCAATTTTTAGAGTGCTAAAATCAATTTCCTTTGTTTTAGACGCAATTGATTAAGAAGTTTGATTTTTAGAGTCAGACCGTAAGAAAGTATTTCAATTTCTTGTGAATCTCTTTATTCCAATGTGAATGGTCTATCTTCGACAAATCGGGAAGGAGATTAGTTGAGGTGTACATAAGTTGGCCCACACATCCCTGACTATTGAGAAAAAAAATGTCCAATGGTTCCTGCTTGACCTTAGCACGTGTTTTGTTTTATTGTATAAGAAAATAAGAATAGAATTTAGCATAACGGAAATTATTAGAATACAAAATGTTTTGATATAGATGTGCTCTGGATCGTCCAATGCGAATGAACTATATATGCATTTTGTGAAATTTAGATATATCAAACGATTAAAAACACATCTAAATCTAGACAAATGTGTCCTCAGTGGGTTTTTTTTTCTTCGATTCGATGGTTATGAGTGTCCAGACCAATTTACTCGCATATCAATAAATTTTCTTATCTGTTCAATTAAAAACAGACCATCCATGTCAAGATTTAAAAAATCACAAGAAATTACTTCATGGTCCAAAAAATCCAAATAACCAACCGACTGGATAAACCCAAGGGAGTATTTTCTTTTACAACTCCAACCAAGCTCTATAACTCTAAAATAAACAATGAGTGTAACATATTGATGAGAGATTTTTATAATTTGTTTCTCTTTCTTTCAATTTTTTGTACTTTATGAGAAAATATTGAAGGGATTCATTGTCCATGTTAGAGATTTGGTCTCCAAATTTATTTTTGGGCCTCCAAAAATAGAGAGTACACTTTTATTTTAAAAACAAAATCTCAAAAAAGGACATTCCTCCAAAAAATTTGAAAAAAGAAAGAAATTAAATTATTAAATTAATGCTCAATATATTCGATGTAGGATAAAAATTGAGAGTTTTTGTATTTTATTTTTATTGTCTTAGAATAAGATTTTGGCTAAGAATATTTCCGTTTAGGTTAGAATTATTAACTTTCCGTATTCGGTTTGATTTTGATTTCTACCTTTATTAGGATTATTGGTCTACAAGAATTTGGATTTTATTTTAATTAATTAGGAAATATCTTTTATTTAATGCCGCTTGTTTTGGCATGATTTATTATTTCTTTTATAGTAGGATTTTTAGGGTTAAGGTCTTATAAAAAGGGCTGTAAGCTATTTAATTATTTAACTTTTAAGCTTTTTGATTAATAATATTGCAGAGATTTTCTTTTTCTTTCTTGTGCGCAAGAATTGCTCGTTACGACGAGTTGTTTATCTCGTTTGGACTAGTACGCTAAGTTAACTAGTCTCTTGTGAATTAAGCCGCGTCAATATCACGTCTATTCTCTATTTTTAGAGTCAATAAAAAGCTTGGTTGGAGTCCTCCTAGAAAAAGGTACAGTAGAATCTGGATGCGTTGGACCCCAGCAGATATGCAGAGATATCTAAGTAGCTCAAGTCCACTTCTTTATTGATGAGTTTGCTCCCCTTCAGAAGGACTTGCCCGCAAATGTTCCACACATCAATATGGGTACCCATTGTCATTACTATGTCATATCAAGGCATTTATCTCTAATCAAACAAATGGGTACTATGCGTAGATAGTCCGCCTACATATCCGCTATGGAGTATTGTCCTTAGCATCATACAGTCATTTGTGGAAAAGCTCATCGTGTTTAGCATCACATAGCCGTTCGTTTAGGAGTATGTCGAGATTGAAGTTAAAGTCTCACCATATACTAGGTGCGGTAAATAACATGTGTAGTACTGCTAAAAATTTATTGAAACTTAAACCCTAACATTGGGCGAGAAAATTCAAATAATTGCTCTTTAAACCAACCACTTGGTGGTCAATTTAACAAATTATTGTATAATCAAATATCAGTGACGAAAACGTATGACAAAATTAGTGACATCCTTTAGCATTATTTGAAATTTTAAATTTGAATCTTTACGTTGGGGAAAGTCAAGAGAATGCACTAACCCTATATACCTTTGCATTATTTAATTTAGGACAGTGTTTTACTAGATTCTTCAACTCGATCCATTTTGCTATCTGCAGCAATAAATAGACATCAAGAAATATCTGGCACATCAAGAAATATCTGGCACAATGTTTTGAACGAAAATATGAAGTTCCATAGCCTTTGTTCTGCAATTGTATAGGTAGAAGTTGAGATCAAAATTAAAATCACATGAAAGTAAATTTACCACACAATCATGTATACGATTTTCTCTAGGTCTGTTTTGCTATAACAATCCTATAGCTGATATGACTGGCAAAAATGGTGTACCTATTTTATGATTACGAACTTTTCGCACTATTTCTGTGGAAACAGCAAGTAACACCGTCCTTATTTCGTATTATGATCTCCACAAAAATTGGTTGCCACCCGACTACCCAAGCATAGGTGTTTTCTATGAATGTTTCGAAAAATGAAGTCAAGATTCACTCTAATATGATGTTTCTTTGGCGCAAAAAGTAGGATGGTATAACATGAACTATGTTCCTATTGGCCTCCAAGAAGGAAAAATTAGCAGGGCATGCCTTGTTGCCTTTTTCAAAGTTGTCATGAGGGGTTAAAGGTAGGCAAATTAACCACAATAATTGCTTAGACCTTCCTTTATCCTTTTACTTTTCTTACACTCACCATGCCCACTTTAGCTTCAAACACAAGGTAGCTAGGGTAAATGGAACCACTGTGAGCATCAGCATGGTAAAATAGATCATGGGGTGATTATTGAGTGGGCCTAATTCGAGCGTGATTCAAGCTGTAAGGCTCATTAAGTAGATGGCACAAAAAAACATAAATTCATCTTACATAAATGACGGATCAAAAAAAAAAACACTCTTACACAAATGACCACATGATTTGATCTAGTTTGGTTTATTCTCGAAAGCGCACTTGTCCACTATTTTGTTGGAGATCGATGTAGTACGATCATGTGACTCACGATGTCTGATCAACCTGCGAGTGATACAAAATAGTCAAATATTGTCGTATAGATGAACCTCAGGCAGGCCCATCAACTCCCCACCCGGCCACCCCCCAACAAAATAAGAGATCAAATCAAAGGGAAGGGAAAGAAGTCCGAAACTTGCACTTGGGCTTCACATGAATTTTTCAGTTTTTTTCCTGCCCCCCGTGAATATGTTCACATGAAAAGGGGCTACCTGACAATTTTCACCACCGGGAATGGGCCATTCCTGAAGCTCCCTTTTTTTTTTTTAATTTCTTAATAACCAGGTGTTGGATTAGCTTTTGCCCTAACCTAATCATGAGGATTGTAAATTCACCGTCAACTAGGAATGGTTTGTATGGGCTTAGGCCTAAATGAGCTAGTAGCACCTGAGATGCTTCGAACCCGAGACCTTAAAAGATAACAAATTCTTAAATACCAAACCTTAACCACCAGAGCAACCTGTGAATTTGGACCATTCCTGAAGTTATTACTATCAATGCATGGGGAAAAAATGTGGTTCGGTGTCCTTGGTTTTGGTCTGATCTATCTGGGTCTTAAAACTGCTCCGCTTTGAAGTCAAAACCAAAACCTTGCACACATTCCAGCTAATCCACCGTTCATTTTCTGCTTGCGCGTTTAAATTTTTTTTTTTTTTTTGTCATACGGTATACATCAGTTGGGTCCGCTGGGATTAGCTGGGTGTTAATACTTAGTAATAGTATGTTAGACAATGGAGGGTTCAGAGGCTATTCATAACCCTGAACCTGCTTTCCGTGGGACTCGAACTTAGGTCATCACTGAGGAGAAAAATGAGACAACTAACTTGACAAGTTTAATTTCTCGCGTTTAATTTATTTACTAATAAAGAGTTGGGTGATCTTATCCAGGTACTTCATTATATATATAGTTTGTATCTCTCTCCATTAAAAGCACATGTTATTGGGATGGGCAGGTAAGTCCAATACAAAGGTAAGTGAAGTAGGATAACAGTATATAGTTGTAGATTTGGTTATGGCCGGCCACTTTATTTGGCGGGCCATATGTTTCAAGTCTTAACTGTTCCTCAAAACCATATGGTTTGAGACAAAGTTCCTAGATCAAATGAAAGCCTAATTTTTTCTCAGTAATACTAGTACATATCCTCTCTTTTTTTCTTACTATATTTACTGTCCCAAAGAGCCTGCGATGGGGAGATCTTGTGTATTGAGCTGAGTTACCTGATTTGCGTGCATGTGCGTGAGCGCAAAAACGTCTTTAAAATACATGTCAAACTATTAAAATCTGCGAGAGCAATGATTGAGAGCACAAGCACAATACTAGAATCAAGTGAGAAAGTGCATGCCATTCTGAAAGATTATGTGATTAAAGTATATTGAGTACTTAAAAAATTTGTATATAACATCTTGATCACATTCGTCCACATAGTCAAAACTTTAACCCAAAAAATAAAGAAAAATATGCTTTTTTCGTATGCATAACTCTGTACATATTGCACAAAGGGCACAATGTAATATAGTGTTATGTTATGGTTGGTCATGTAAGTGATGATGAACCCTTTCGGCCCTATTATCCCGAAATTGCCCCATTGTCTAAGGCTTTGGTTGGCTTGTCTTGAGTGGATGGTTAAGGGGTGATTGAGTAATTTCGTAGTATTTCTGGATTACTATATTGCCCTTATATTGTGTATTACTAGAAGTGAAGGCAACTATCAAATTAATATTCCGATGTACCAAACAAAAGAGTATCAAATCAAAATGGTTACCTCTTATAGGCTGAAGAAGAATTTTAAAATATTATTTTATAGAAGATTAAGTTTTTGGATGTTTTTCGGATCAAATTTAAATTTAATATTTTAAAAACTGATTTTTAAACTTCTTTAATAAACAGGATAGCCTATTAAAAAAAAAGGGAAAAATACTCCAGTAAACAGTATAAACTTTTATTACAGCTTTTAATATAGTTTATATTTACCTGCTTTTATTGAAAAAATTTAATATTATAATGCATCTCGATTCTATAAAATTTGTACACATCGGCAGCTACTCTCCCGGTCTTGGCTTGGCCGTCAAAACCTCACTAGTTATGCAAGCTCAACCGTCGCCGGCAAGTCGGCCCGGCGGCGCACCACGATCTCCGCCGCTACCAAGGGCGGTGAAGCCCTTACCACTGTACCTCCGAGTCTCCCCTCGACCAACTCCCTCCTTTAAGCACAGCCCCACTAGACTCCCTTCTCCTCTCTACTCATCCCCTTCTTCGTCTCCACCTATATCTCCGTCTAATTATTCTAGGGTTCCCAAGAGAACAACACCTCTCTCCTCTTCACCCATTTCTACGGCTTTCACTTCCCCAAATGACGATCCCGAAAAGGCCAAACTCGCTCAGGTCATCTCTCCCTCCCTCCCTCCCTCCGTGTTCATATATGTATATGTGTACGTATCTGTATATGTCAACTGAATTACACCCTATCACAGTATCACTCATCTAACTATGTTAAAAAAAATATTATGGGTGTTTTAGCTAAATAAGCCAATTGGCTTATTTTTTTTGTTTTTTTTTATTCCAAAAAAATTCTCATTTGTTAGGTTCGCGTTGAAATTGTGTGGATTATTGATTCTACTCAACAAGAGGAATCAGAAAAGTAAAAAAATTATGGCCCAAACATAAATTTTCTTGAAAAAGGATAAAAATCAGCCCAAAGCCAGATTTTTTAGCTAGTCTGGTAATGTGCGAAGAATTAACTGCTAAGTAGAGTTTGAACTTGAAGAAAAACTGTGAAGAGTTCAAATGACTTTTACCGTAAAGACCTCTATAACTATGTTCTCGTGCAATTTTTGCTAGTTTGGTAATGTGCAATCCCGCAGCTGAAAACCGAGGTA
This sequence comes from Rhododendron kiyosumense, assembly GCA_019656275.1. Lineage (NCBI taxonomy): Eukaryota > Viridiplantae > Streptophyta > Magnoliopsida > Ericales > Ericaceae > Rhododendron > Rhododendron kiyosumense. The sequence continues at coordinate 636,713 of BPLS01000418.1, read as the reverse complement.
CAAAAATGTAGAGAGTAATTGCACGGAAATAGAGGTACAGAGTCAAAGGAGTACAGGTGACCTGGTGCCATTTGAGAATTGTTCGTTACATTTGGGGTTTATTTCAGTCTGCAGTATCATATGGGTGCGATATACATTGGAAATTCCAAAAAACTTTTCCTTATGAGTGTTCGCAATGAGTCATCTTAAACACATGTATCAAGTCCACTGAACAAATGAGTTTAACGTTTTGATGATTTTTTGTTTCAAATTTATTGTCCAAGACTGTTCTAGAAGCCGAGAATGCAATGCTCGTGCAAATGTGTTCTCTGAGTGAAAAAGTCGTTACCCATTGAGTCCTCAATGAGATAACCCATACACATTGGGTCCGTGTGATTGGACATCGATTGGGTTACATATACCGTGAAATTTCATTGCCCATGCTGGAATGCAACTATTGGTGAAGGGGATACATTGGACAACCAGTACAATAAAAAAAAATGGGACGCGTTACCTTATGGGTTGTGGTGATAATTTCCCTATTACTATTAGCCCAATATGATTGATTGCCCTATGGCTATGAGATCATATACCTCCTCAATATTATTCTGACCAATTAAATTCCCAGCTTGAATACTACAGAACGACTTTGGATTCTACACAGCTTAGGGTTGCGGCCTTGGCTAGAGGGATTTGGGACGCAAATTTGTTTTGAAGGTGAACGTGGTTGTTTGAAAGGTTTTTATGATCCAATTAGTGAGCTAATTTTTGCATAGATGCAGTTATTGAATAAAGGGTTCTTGGAATCATTACACATTTGACATTGAGGATTATGCTTTCATTGTTTACGCAGGTTGCAAAGAAGTTAGAGAATACTTCAAGGTACTTCAAGAGGTTGGGTAGTTTAGGGTTTTGGGGACAGCTAGTGTGCACTGTCGTGACTGCTGTGATCCTTTCATTTTCTGTTGTCGTCAAGGGAAAGATCACTTCGCCTGCTACATTTTATGCTACTGCTGGTGGAATCGCAGCGGCCTTCATTTCTGTGTTTTGGTCATTTGGTTACATCCGTCTGTCTGACAAGCTCCGAAGAACTGCTAATGAGCCTTCAAAGGTAAATTTTCATTCCTTTTGTGCTTTTTGAGATGAAGAAAGATAGCATGTTCTTGAGCTTTGTAATTAATTGCATTGATTTGCTGTTTCTGTGGTTAAGTCAGTTCAACCGTAATATGAAATTGGCAAACAGTGCACTTCTAAGGGATTTGCAAATGCCCTGAGTTTGGTTTTAATTTTCTCTTTCGTTTAGTTCGTTTAGTGATAAACGACGACTACAGCTTTTTATTTCCTGCTTTCCACCAATTGTTTTCATCACAGTCCAATTTATTCGAGGTTAGCATTGGTGGCTACCTTGTAGCTTTTGTTGCCAAAATTAGCTTTTATTTGTTATCATACATTATTCATGCCCATATATGTACACAGGTTATGTCCTTGTGTCTTTTCATTTTTATCAGACACTAGATTCAGCATGAGCCATATGAATGGTGGTGTTTTCAGGCTCCTCCTCGAGCAGATGTCGTGAAAAGCTTGAAAAAGAGCATAGTATTGAACCTTCTTGGCATGGGTGCTGCTGTCCTGGGTATGCAAGCCACTGTAGGATTGCTGGTTGCAAAAGCTTTAACTTCTTCAGTCAATCCTTTTTACCAGGGCATCCCACCTGGCTACAGCCCTGTTCTTGCATTGGATGTTTTCTTGGTGCAGGTATTCATTCAGATTTACTTCTGTAAAGTGAAATTTCGGTTTCAATATTTTGAAGACGGATAGTCCTTAGTGGGTGAAAAACCTAATCCTAGTAAGCAATGGTGGGCACATGTGGACGGGAAAGAGAAAGTAAACATGAGAGAAATTCTAGAGAAAGTAGTTATTTTGTGTCGTTTGGTTTGGCAAAGAAAGGAATGAAAGTAAGAAGAAACATATTTTACTCTTGTTTGATTTTGAGGGGAAATATGAAATATAGTAATTAGAAAACTAACGAACAAAGTAGAGGAAAAACTCTGAAAGAGTAAGCAAAGAAAATAGGAGAAAACAAGTTTCTCTCTAATTTCTCTTACATTTTCTTCTTTCCCTCCCATGATAGAAACCAAACGAGAAAATAAAGAACTTCCTTTTCCCTTCCTTTCTGCTAGTTCAGAACACACTTTTATGTTCTCAGCTTATCTTCTGTTTTACAGGCATCAGCAAACACTATCCTTTCTCATTTCTTGGGACTTGTTTGCTCGCTGGGGCTATTAAGGTCGGTGACTTTACCACCGTCAGAAAGCATTCCAGTTCCGAGGATCACATAGCCATGCTCAAGCTCAACTAGATATGAACACTAGTTTGAGAATTTATGGAGAAAACTCCACTCCAGCCATATAGTCAAAAAGATAGTGCTTCATATTTTTGCACCAAGAGTGTGACGAACTTGAAGCTACGCGTCTTCGTTCTCTAATTTTTATGATCTCATTTTCCTTGTTCAGTTCTATACAAATTTCAAGTGGGCGGCTCAATCCTTAAGTGGAATTATTGTACCCATAAGCGGACACAGTGGTGACCAAATTATATTGTTCATTTCCGGGGGCAAAATAAGAATTGAGGATTACATTTTTACTTATGCTGGTTTTTTGACCCGCTTGCAGTCATAATGAGATGCATTGTGGTGGTCCACAAGAGAGTAAATTTTACACTAACATAATCTTATTGCTCTTTTAGCTTACAGAACTAATAATGGCTTGAAGTTCCTATCCAAATTTGTTGACTCGTTTGAGCTGCACTGTCAGAATTGTTCTTGTTCTTGCATACTATAGGAGTTGAGTTTTGTTCACCCTTCACTTAAGTGGGTAAACGTTACCCTCCTTATTGGTTGAAATGGTGTAAATCTCACCATAAAGTGTGTAAATTCCACTACAAAGTGATGTCAAGCTTACCAAAAAGTGTATTGCATGAATGAGACTTATATCATTTCAACCAATAAAAGGAAGAGGGTGAACAAAATTGCACTCCTATAGAAGCCAAGCAAACTACTTTTGTGAAAAGGGCATATATTGCCTCTTTTTTTTTTTTCTTTCTTTCTTGTCTATTTATATTGCACCCCTTCGCTTGTGCATCAACGTTTACTCATGATAAAAAAAAATGGTCCATCTTTTGTTCTTTTGACAAGTGTATGGAAATTTGCTTCGGCCAATCTCTCGGATACTTGTGATCTCTACTTCTACGAAAACAAGATGAGAAGGGATTAAAGCAAGATATGAACGAGGCACGGTAGGAGCGAATTGTTATTTAATCGTTACAGAAGGCACCGTTAACTGGAGAAAAATGGACATTAGTATAACTGCAACTAAACCCTCAATTTTGGAAGATGTTTCAAGCTAATTTTCCAAAATATCCCGCCTATGAAAACTCACCCTGCCGAACAATAAGCTACAGAGAAGCACATCAAACGACCATATGAAACAACTATACCCTGTATTAAACTTTTGAGTTCCGTACCAAGACCAAGTTCACCCGGGAAAATTTTCAATCAGAGAAAGAAAGTCAAGATCTACCAAGACTACAAAAAGTGGAAACAAATGGCAGTAAAGTCCTGCTCCCGATGAATTCCCATAATGCATGGGTTCAATAACTGAGAGTAAGTATCCGGCAAATGAAAACCTGAAAAATATGTGATACCCGTTAGAAGACTGCATGAAGCCGTAATCAGATTCACAGTTACATGCACAGAATAAAACCCACAGCCTTTAGGACTTAAACAAGGTATGGGTGGGTTCTGGTAGGAAATAACAAGCCATAAACATGCATTTTCTCAAGCTTTTGGGACCTTTACACAGAGTACAAAGAAAAAGATCAAGCATCTCTGGTGCAGAAATTGGTTAGGCTATATTTATAAGAATATAACCATGTTCAAGGAATCTCAACATCTTAACCCATGTATTTCTCAGCCTTTAGGAACTTCCACCCAAATTACACTACAAACTTTAATCTACTTCCATTCATCTTTTCTTTAATTGGTGCTACTTTGAACATCTCCCAAATGCACTCAATCTTCATTATTTTTCCTTTTCTTCTTACCACCATGTATATTTGCAGCAAAGAATAAACTGAAAACTCAACTATAGTACAGAAACACATCACATGCATGACGCAGCGACAAGACTGTTTGAAATAGGAGTATCTAATTGACTATGGATTATTTATTTGGGAAAAAGATAATTAAGTACATACTTAATTAATCTAAAGGTTCACAAAATCAGCATTGTAGCTGCAAGCCTGTAAATCTCCCTTCAAAGCATACTACCATAAATAGATGTAAGAAATCAAAGCCAAAGAAAAGAACAATACAAATGGCTGTTTCTAGATCACAATGACTCAACTAGGAAGAAAACATCTTTTGCAATGACCAGCAGCAAGAGGCAATTAAGTATCTGGGATCTTCGTGGTTTATCATGTTAGGAATCTACTCTTGTAGTTGAATTCATGTTGAACAAATTAATCAAAATTAACCTCAAAAAACAGAAACGTAAAGAGCTGTCCACTTTCCAACGATAGCCTCCAACCCACAATGCTAGCACAGTAATGTAATCGAGATTTATAGCAACCATGATCGTGTCAACTCAATCCATAAAGTTAAATGAACGAACAATAAGTCTCAAATTCTCCATAGCAGAGAGTTCAGTTTTGTTTACCCTCCACTTACGAGGGTGAACATTACCCTCCTTCCTATTGGTTGAAATGGTATGGATCCCACCACAAAGTGATATCATGCTTATCAAAAAGTGTTTTGCAGGGGTGGGATCTACACCATTTCAACCAATAAGAGGAAGGGTAATGTTCACCCTCTTTACCCTCTTTTAAGGAGGGTGAACAAAATTGCAATCCATGGCAGAGGTAGCCCCAAATCGCAATTAACAACCAAAATTGTCCTTCGAAATTACAGTCTCTTTTAGTCTTTAGAAACATCAATTGGAGATATTAATTGTGTGAACCTTTATTCTACTTTTAATTTTTTGCCTGTAGTTGTGACACAGTACTTACTCCTGTCTTTTTCTGCAGAATAATACACGTGGTAATGGAAAGATCTAAACAAGTTACCCACTTTACTTGCATCCGAAAGTGTCATAAATACTTATAGTTTTTATAAAAAGAGCACTCTCTGTCAAGCAAGCCTTATAATGGACTTCTACACGCGCAAACACACACATACAGAAAGAGAATTTACCTATTTACTTTTCTTTTCCTTGTTACGCCGTAGCATTGGAATCTTTCTGAGGAAGTTATCATCGAGATTCTGGTACTGTATCTGAATGATCTTATGAGCCACAATCAGCTTCTCATCAACTAGATCCTGGTACTTCTCATACAACACAGGAACTGATAGACTAAGGAGAATGCCTGAGGAGAAATCAAAGCAGATAAGCAAATAAAAGCAAATTACCCTCTGAAAGGCTTTTGTGCAGTCACGCCACAAAAGGCCATAAAGAAACTCACCAATGTAGACCAGGGTAATGAAGTTGAAGAAACCACCAATGTACGATATAATCCACAAGACGACAGCAATCTGAAGACCAATATGGTAAATTCTTTTTCTTCCAAGATCATAATAGACATTAGATTGCCTAGATAATTTAAAGCATCCAACGATACCTGAACAAATAATTTCAAATTACGACCCACTGCAATGTCATGTGCGACTGATGATGCGCAATTGATCCACACTCGCGTCACATCAGCGGCTCCCAAAACAAAATCCTCAGATATTTCCAGATCAGGTAGGGGAGGCAGAGGTCTGAAAGTTTTTGCATCAGATTTTAAGAAACCCATCATTTTTAACAAAGGAAAAGGCAAACTTTTTCTCCTAAAACGGCGATTACAATTCCACAACAAATGTTTCAAACTGCTCCCATGTAAAACCTAAGGAAATAACATAACATCTCCACACAAGTATGTCACCGTGTGCACTGCCCCACAAAACTTGCACACGAATAAAGTTTCTCAAATTATTGCAAGAGTTGAGGAACATCAATATATAAACCCACCTATTGAGTAATGAAGCAGATTTAGCCCAAAAGAAGAGGATGCAAACTAGAAGTAATAGAACATGTGACGCAAAGGACAAGAGGTTGTATCCAGCCCAGTCGAAGAGGAACCACAGAGCGGTAGAAGCAACTAGCACAACCGCCCCTCCACGCCATCTCCTCCACAGCAACACATCGGCAACTACAACATAATTAAGTGTGCATATATAAGAAACTGTACAATGTCAATCATCTCCCAAATCATCAAAAAAAAGTGAACTAAAGTTTCTAAAACTACACAAACACGGATATGGGAATAGCATATGGAGATCATAGTAGTCTATCGTATGGAACGAACTTAATTATTTCCCCCTTTGTTAGTGCAAAGAAGGAATTTTGAAGAATGTATTGCCTAATCTTCTTGGATGGATTCCCATGATGATTACTACGTATATAAGAAACTGTAAAAGGAGAATAATTTCCTAAATAATCTAAAAAAGTGACAAAGTGACCTCAAATTTCTAAAACTACACAAACGGTAAAATGAAATAGCATAGTATCATACTAGTCAATAACTCAATGGTATGGAAGGGATTTTTTTTCTTTTGTTGGTCCAAACAAGGAATTTAAAATTGTGGGCATGCGGGTGCCCGTTTTTCTTTCCTTTGGGGAAGGGATTCCGTTCCCCTCCTAAGAAGAGAAAAAAATGCTGCCGGTTCGCGGGAGCGCTTTTTGAAGCTGGACGACAAGCGCTCGCGAAAAATACAGCGTCGCCACTTGGATTCGAAGGTCCGACACCCAAGGAACTGTATTTCGAAGCACTTGCCGCGCTATTTGATTTGAAAAAGTTAAGGAACCAATCCGTCATAACCATATCTGGGTTCGGGAGCCAGGTTACGAGAGGGGAAGGGCTTTATGGCACCTCCCTCACCCAATCCGGAGATTGGTCTCTACTTAGGCATTTGCGAAAATGTTGTTTGTTTGCGATTCCGTTTAATTAACCAATTTTTAACCATTTAGGGCGGGGAACAGTTAATCGGGGATTAAAACTGTAACAATTTGCAAGATATGATGGATGATAGCATGGATGGATGAAATGGCAAGAAATAAATGAGATGAAATTTGACATTGATTCTGGATGCCAAAACCGTGCTTTGTCTTGAGATGGTCGTGAACAATGGCCAACTTGCATGCATGGAGGTTCTTACATGCAAGCCAAACCATCGCGCGACGATCCCAGTCCATCGCGCGAGTATTGACATCTCCCTAACAGCTTAATTTTCATCCCCGTCTGGGCTCTGAAAGGACCAGTGCACATTTAGGGTCAAACCAAGCAGTTCATATATACTGAAAAGAAATAATTATTACAATCAAAATGAATAGGAATAAGATGCAACCCTTAAACAGTGAGGGCGTTAAAACAAAGGCCAAAGGCCTAGCTGCCCATGTAAGGGCAATTACTGGAAATAGACAGATCATCGCGCGATGGAGTCATATCATCGCGCGAGTGTTCTAACTGGACTTCAAGGAATTGTTTTGCATGCCTGGGCTCTGAGACATATTCAGAAGTAACCCAGGAGCATTCCAAAGTAAACTAAGCTAACCTAACATGCATGATCTGTGAGGTATTCTAAGTATATTTTGATAGAGAAAGCACAAAATCATATAAGTAAACATGGACCAAGATCCCATCCCCACGAGAATCTTATCACGCAAAGGAGAACCATCACGCGATGGAGTGGGTGTCTCGCGCGTGGATTTGCCTGTCCGCAGTAACTCATAACTTTGCTGGCTTTGGGACCAGGACTGGTATTGATTACCAACCTTGGCCCTGTCACCCCCCTCGGGGATCAAACAAAAGTAGACAAAAAAAGGGTTATACCTTTGCTTGAGTGTCTTGAATATGGCTTGAATGAGGTGGTATGGCTTGGTAAATGAATGTGTGGGAGTGATTTGAATTGAAAGAAGTGATCAAACTTGTAGTTCTTGCTTCTCTTTTTGGAAAATTTTTGTAACCCTTTGGAAGAAGAATCATGGGGGCTTTTTTATAGGAAGTGGAGGGTTTGTTGGTGGTGATGCAAGGCAATGTAGCCAGCCAACAAGGCCGGCAGCACTTACTTGGTGGAGAAGTGGGGTATGAAGATTGATGGGAGAGTGGGGAAGAGGTGGTGCAAGGGTGGCCCTGTAAAACACTGTTCAGTCGACGAAATAGGGTTACATAGGCCTGTAGACCCCTGATCATCACAAAATCCAACTAGAAAAAGGTGGATATGACAGGTATTGACCATCGCGCGATGGAGTGAAACCATCGCGCGAGTGTTCTAGCTTCCCTGCGATGGTCAACAGTCAAAAGTTTGACTTTGACCACCACCTGGCAAGTAAAGCATCGCGCGAGGGACCCAGTGGGTCGCGCGAGGGTCAAACCTTCAGTCAAGATTTGGGTTTAAGGGTTTTGGGGTTAAGGATGGGTTCCACACACATCAAGCTCAAGCCATTTTATTCTCTCAAGACTGTTTTCGACCTGATTCATCGTCGGGAAAACAAGAAACTAAAAAAAAGTAAAATGATTGGAAAATCGGATTGGGGTGTCTACAAAAATATGCATACATTTATGAGAGAATGAAAAGTAATGATGCTTCTCAAAATCATATAAAGAGAGAAAAAAAAACTCCTAAAAATTCGTGAACATGAATGATGAAACAGTCAATTGGGTGGAAGGAAATTGAAAAGGCATTCGTAGATTAGAGTCAGATCAGTGTCACTTCGAACCGAGAGACGAAATTACACAGGCAGGAAGAACATTGTGCGTGCAGTGTATGTATATACATAGATACATCAAACGAAAGGCGAGATGTAGCGAGAACCTGGACCAGCGCCAAGAGCTTGATGGACAGAAATGCGAGGATAATCTCCCATGGTGATTAGGGTTTCAGCTTCTGAAACTGACACAGAGAGAGAGAGTGAAACTGACACAGAGAGAGAGAGAGAGAGGATGTAAAACTTATGTATTTTGGAGGGGGCGGGGACGGTAATTTGCAATTTGGATTTAAAAAACTTTTTTAAATAACTCGAGAAGGTGGTTTTTTTTTTCCCTCTTTTATTACTCCCTCCGTCTCAATTTAATTGTTACTTTTGGGAGTTTGTGCCATTTTTCAATTGATTATATCTTGTAATTTATAATGTTTTAGGTGATTTTGAAAACATTGTATTATAGAACAAATTGAAATCTATCGAACAATATTCATATTGAAAATAAAAATCATTTCTAATTTAAAGATATAACTAGTTTTTTTATTCAATTAGAATAGAACTGGGACAAATAAATTGGGACGGAGGTTGTAACTCGGTATCCGACTACCGTCTCATTTGGAAAATCAATTTCATTGTTCACTAGTGTGGTTCAATAAATATCGTACTAATACTCTGAAAAAACAATTTAGAATAAAGTCGTAATGAACTCCGGATCAACAGACCTAATAATTGAGGTTTTATCCATCATATTGATTAGCGCATCATTTGTTGGCAATACTGATATTTGACAATGAATAGTCTACACAAGTGCATCTTTTGCTTTGGGAGTTGTTTTCCTTATTTATGCTTCTTGTACTCTATTTGAACTTGTAATCTCTTAGTTTTGGCTGGCTTTTGTTCATTGGGGTTGTAATACGTTAACTCATGTATTAACTCTTTATCTGTCTATGAATTTCTTTTTTTGATGCAAAAAAAAAAAAAAAAAAACACGCATGGAATCTCCTTATCTCCTTTCTATTACGTCGCGGGACTCCACATATTTTTTTTTATATTTCCAGCGATATATCTATTTTTCTTGATCTTTTCACAAATTAGAAGGTGCTGTCTATCTATTCCACAAGTTGGGTGGGTGGTCCTGATAGCTTTTGGTCCAAGTTTAGGACGGGCCGTGCATGGCTTGACAATCCATTTCAGCCCAGTTTGTGGCAGGAACTATCGGCTAGGCAGTCCTAATTTAGTTGGTGTAATTAAATTGGCATATGTGCTAAATTCTGCTTGACACAGGCATTATAAGCTTATATTCTCTCCAACATTAAATTGAAAACCAACCAAATTACCCGAAATTGAGATACCGATGCAAGTTCTTCATTTCTGAATCGAATACAGATAGACTCATACCTGAAAGAGTTTGATAATAAGTTCCTTTCAAAATTGACTACTTGTCCCTCTGTTAGAGGTGTTCCAGAAAATGTCTGAAATCAAGCAAATAGCTCTATGAACAATCGATCAAGTAAATAGCTCTATGAACAATCAATTGGATCGACTTGAAAAAATGAAAAGATTTGTACAAGTCATATTCGTTTCATCATCACTTTGGGCTTGTGATCATCAATTCCAGTTCGAAAGATAATCAAGCCAAACACAAACTCGCCTCTTTTACCACCCTGATGTGTGAAGAATGATGACTATGGTTAGTCTACAGTCAGTCATTGTTAATCCAATAATAGAAATGGAGGTTGCATATATCAACATTTAGTCAGGTATTATGAGATAGTCAGCATCATAGGTAGGAACCCATCAGAGAAATCAGTATAGTAATATATTGGCACATTGATACATTAGAAAGCAAATTTGCAATCTGAAACCAAGGTTTCTCCCCCCCATTGCCCAAGTATCTCTGCAAAATCCTATGAGCACAAATAAGGAAAACCATATTACAGAACCTGCAAAATGGCTTGTCGCCTATTTACTCCATTCAGAAGTTCTCATAATCCCAGAGATGGGCTGAAGTATAGGATTACAAAATTGTGTGAAAACCTCACACGTCCGCTTCTTCATCGTTATCGGAGCCCCCATCGTCGTCTGAAGCTGCTTCTGTTTGATGCTCTTCTCCGCCAGTATTCAATTTACTTTTCTTCACTTTCTTCCTCTGTTTTTTCTTCTGGCGTTTCAACCGATTCTTTGCTGTCCTTTCCTCGGCAGCTTTCACTCTTTCCTCCTTCCTCTTGTTGAACTCTGCCAACTCTTGCCTTCTCTGGTAATCAGCATCCATCCGTGCAAGCCGGTCTTGTTCTTTCCGTCTCATTTGCCGATACTGTCCAAGGAAGTTTTTCAAAGAAACTGAAATCAATATGCATGGTTTAAACAGCTCCATGACATCTTAGAAAATCAAAAGCCCTAACAAAATCAACAAAATGAAGCTAATATGGTGTTTGAACAGTGCTTTTATTATTATTTTCCAAGCTCATCGAAATAGCAAGGAAAAACTAACAGGACAATGCCACATCTGCTGTATATCACAATCCAACACTAAGGCCCCGTTCCAAAAACCTTCTTAAAAAATAAGCAGCTTATTTCACATTAAACTCAAAAATAATGTAAATGAAAAATAATTTTTTAATTTTTTTTGCACCGTATAAAAGATCTTGATGGGATCTATTAAACAAGATCTATATTGGTAGAAAAATTATTTGCGTAAACACATTATTTTTGAGTTTGAAATTGCCTTCTTAAAAAATAAGGACTTAAATCGAGTTGCGGAACGGAGCCTAAATGTGGCGTGGTCAAATGCTTTTATAACAATTTGTGGGCACCGGGCCACTGCAGAAGTTAGCACACACAAACGAACCTTACAGCTATCAGCTGTCTCCTTTCTGCATCAGGCAGGGAAAACCATATATTCTTATCTCTCCGGAAGGCCTCCTAAATGTTATTCAGTTTACAAAACATCTTCACCCACACAATCTCATCGTTATAATTGGAAAACTACAGACTTTTGAGTAACACGAAAGATTAGACTAGCACAAAACCAATTGATCAGAAAAACAAATTCCTGTTGATCGCTATCATGGAATCTTTGCACATTCGCCATTGGAGACATTCCTAGAGATTGTTTGGGTCAGGTGAAATGGATAGCAACTATTCCAGTGTTCAATGCTCAATCTGCTGAGATTGTGGAGGCTTTGGGATTCAGATGGGCAGTGACTATGGCAAAGGAGAAAGGTGGGGAGAAGTTTTCTTTTGAAGGAGATGCACAGTGTGTTATTCAAATGCTTCAGGGAGAAAGAGTTGCCAATTCTATCCTAGCGGTGATCATCGGAGATTCTATTAGACTTTCTAGTTCATTTTGCAAAGTTTCTTTTTCGTTTGTTTCTCGTGATTGTAATAGGGTGGCTCATGCAGCGGCCAAATATGCCCTTTTCATTGAGTTATCTACAACATGGGATGAGAATTTTCCGGACTGGGTGTGTAGGGAAGCTCTTTTTGATGTTTCATCTTGATAGTGCTTAATAAATTTGCTACCGATTGACAAAAATAAAAAATAAAAATTAAATAGGCTCTGAGCCTCTGACCAACAATTTTGGTACCCATGCCCCACGGTACGTCATATCGTACACCACAAAACTCTCCTCTTTCATTGTTGCAAACTATCAAGATTTTCCAAAAGGCAGCCCAATTAAACCATCCATCATTTCTGTAAAGGTTGCCGATTTGGACTAATCCATTATCTCAGACATTCTATGCGACAAAATTAAACATAATCGCCTTTAACTCCCTCAGGCCTTCAACCTCAATGCCATTAGCCCCATCATCAAGCAGTCAACTCCAGTCTCCAGTGAACAGCATACCTTAGGGGGGTTCACTACTTCCCCCATTTGAATACGCTGATGCAACACAGAGACCACTGAACCAGTAATTTACAACAGCTCTAAAACACCAATCCAATCTACTGAAACCAAAACCGATCCGTAAGTCCCAGTCAATTGGGGTCGGCTACATAAACCGTTGTCATAATCGGATTCATTTTTTATGTACTGGCAGTTAGCTACATAGCACACAACCCTCTTCCATTATCTAGGCTTGGGACTGGCTGTGTAAAAGATAAGACTCAACGTATGACACAGGTGGAGGTAGCCCTAAAACACCAATAGAAACCGTAATTGCTTGAACCCCAAGGATAAAGTTTGCACAATAGGGGTTTTAAGTCCTTCGTCCACGGCTTAAAGTTCAGCATTCAAACACGGTATAAACCTGGATTGCTACTGAACTGCAAATCTGATTCCATCCAGCAGTTCCACACCGTATTATTTAGTCTAAGTACATGCATATATCTGAATACAGTACTAGAAGAAAAAAACTTCCAATGAGAGAATTAGAGCATCAACAGCCCTTACCCATACCTTTACTCAAATTTAATAAAAAACTTGAGTACAACCTTAATTTCACCTGAACTAGTTCCAATGAGCAAATGCAAATCCATATGTAATAAGCAAAACTTTAGATAAAAAATTCATCACTGTCATGCGTAATTGTAAATTTGAGAGAGCCCCAAAATACACTCCACCCCTTGACTCAAACCTACACCAAATTGAGTTTTTTACTCAAATCAAGCAAGACTCAAATTTTGTAATAACCACGGCTCAAACCATAATCTGATTATGCTTATTTAAACAAGAGCTGGGTCTGTTAAGGAATGGCAGTCTAATTTTTGTGTGGAGGGAAGCTAATGGGTGTGCTCATGAGTTAGCAAAGATAGGCTTGAAGTTAGAGCAGAGAGAGTTAATCCACGAGCAAGCCCCTTCGGAGGTCCTGAAGCATTTGCGGAATGATGTTGATGGCATTGGAAGATTAAGATCTGTAGCTAGTAGTGGCTTTGGTGTTTAGGGCTTAGGCCTTCCTTTCCTTACACCAAAACCAAAAATAAAATATTTTGCAAGGCTATTACCCTCCAAAATTTAGAATTAATGAAGCTTTTACTCAAATTTGTGCTTGGATTTGAATTTGGCCATGGGAGTGTTCCCCACTAAACACTAAAGCTTTTTACGTAAAGGAAATAAGAAGGTCTGGTACGCTACCTGATGGAAGTCGCCGGAGCCAGAACCAGCAGAGCTACCAGAGGTGTTGTTGACGCGAAGGGGAACGTGTTCGTTGATGCGACGGAGCTTTACCTCGAGGTCCTCTTCTTCAGGATTAGGCACCGGCGGCGTGTACTCGACGAGCGCGTTCGATCCAGATGCCGGAGGTCGAGGCGGCAGAGCTAGAGTCTGCTTCTCCGGCACCGCAACCAGACGCATGTCTCCGTCGGCTGCGGCCGCCGGTCTGCCGGATAACATTTTTTGTGTCCGTTAAAAACACCTAATCCCGTGATCGTGTTGTCAAACTTCGAATCGGTGACGGTGGCTGTCGCGTTCGAGAGTGAGAGAAGTGAAGGTCTAAATTGACGGAGGAAAGAGTGATGCATCTCGCGTATTCAATTCCTGATCTTCAGGGAAGATAGGCGACGCCGTTTTCATTTGGCGATGTAACTTAGCAAGAGTTTACGAATCCTTTTCGACTATTTTTGTCTTTATTTAAATAAATTTTGTATTTGTTAATTTTACTCCTACTATTTTGGATTATTTTTTGTCTTTATTAAAAAAATTTAGTTTTGAACTCTTTTTTTTTGTCGAGCTGAAAATCCACAAAAATTGACACAAATTTAAGAAACACAAAATTTTGTCGTGCAAAGACAAAAATAATCATCCAAAATTATTAAGCCAAAAATAGGTCTACAATCAACTAGTACAATTTCTTTCCTTAACCGCTGAATTAGCATCCACAATGTGTATATGATATTTGAGTGTTAAAATATTTGTTAAAATATGTATTAGGATAAAAATAAATCCCACAAATATGCGTTAAACATTGCTAACTTGGAAGTCAGCATCTAATTTTAGCCTTACCATCTTGGGCCTATATCTCTTCCGATTGTCTTTTTTTAAAAACCATCCTGAACCACCACCTCATCCACCTTGGTGGACCCATCGCCTTCGGCAAAAACCCATGAAGAAAATAAATTATGACTGTGAAATATAAATGAATAAAAAGAATTAAATTGTTTTCTCTTCTCTTGTTAAAAAGAAAGCCATAATAAGTATCATGTTTTAAGACCCGTAAAAAATCATACTCCATCACTGATAATTTCGGTTTTTAATTGTCAGGCCCCCGTTCCGGTAAGTTTTTATTTGTTAAATTATAAAAGTGATATATTGAGAGAATAATTTGTCTTGTAAAATGAAAAATAAGAATTTCAGTGGAATTCTATGAAATCCTTTTACCTGCAATTATTTTTTCCTTTAAATTTAGAAAACTACGAGGTGTCGACATTGATTAGAAATAGGGTCGACCCTGATTTTTCAGAGGCCTAAAGCGAAAATTAAGCGTGAAACCTCTTGTTATTGGACTATTACAAGGGATATCAAAGTAGGAAGGACTCCTAAAAATTGTAAATTTTCAAAAATCTAAAGCAACTGCACCTCGATCTTTAGCTTATGGTGGGCTCTAATCTTGAGCAAGTTTAGAATTGGTACTTGGGCCTTTCGCTTGACCCGAGATTGCACGGATTATTTGTTTATATCGGCCCAATTACAAGTTGACGATCCCCTCAATGCCCCGACCAAAGTAGATGTTTGTGTACGAGAGAGAGACAGAGAGAGTCGCCTCTGTATCACGTCTCGTTCCAGTTGCTTCAATTTCAGGGAGAGACAGAGATCTGTGGAATTCGGTAGATCTTCGACTCTTGAGGTGTCGGACCAGAAGAATTAGTACAAGAAGAAGACGAAATGCTGCCCACTGTATCAAGAGGGCGCACGCCCTCGCACGTTCGGTCCAACTCCAATCCCGTCTTCCCCCAGTACCTCCGGAGAATCGTCAAGGTTCCTCTCTCTCAACGCCTTCTCTCTCCGCCTATATATCCGCATGCCTGTACGCAATAGATCTGATCCTGATTTCCAGTTAAAATTCAGAATTTTATATCAGTATCGCATTCTTTGTTAAGAAATCGGATAGCTGTAGTATCCAGGGATCTTGTTCAGAATTTCTGCTGAGCCTTCGAGGTTTAGATTTTGAACTCAAGGACTTCGTGTACTGTGATCTTTTAGAGTCAAATTTTTAGAAGGAATTGTCGTCGATGCTTGTGATTTGATAATTTACGATAAATTCCGTGAATTACGATGAACCGAGAGTGAGGAGGATGACTGGATGGCTTTTAGTTTTGGTGGTGTTCTTTTGTTTCAGTTCTCATTGATAGAAAGGGAAGGGAGGGAGAATAGCCGAAATACGGTTGGCGTGACCAGTTCAAACCAGTAAGTGCCATTTCTTAGGCAAATGTTCATACAATTACAAAGCAAATATTCCTCCCACACTGGAAGTTAAAGCAGATCAAATTAAACAGTTACAAAGATGATGCCTCCCTAACTTCGAGTACCTAGATAGGAGGGTTTTGTCTAGCTAATGGAATCTGATGCTGCGTTTAGGAGCTCAAATTCAGTTTTATTTTTTTGTGGGTATTGCATTCATTCTTATGCCAAATTGGGGTTTTGACATAACTTGTGGTGTTAAGTTGTAGTCTTGTAAACCAGTTTAACATGGCATTACAAATTTCAAGTTTATTCATTTCATCATGTAGCTTGGAAATATTTCTCGCCTTTTGATATTGAAGGAATTCTTGGCAACAATCTTGTTAAAGCATCAAACTCAAAGCCAATTGACAATGAGTGTGGAGGCCGCCCAGGCTCAAATATAAGTGATAATTAATCGATGTGGACAAAGTCCAATACTCCCCTCCACGTACGACCCTCGACTCGCACGTGGGGAGGTAAATAAACTACCCATAACACATGGATCATAAAAAACAACGGTGCACTTATGGCACAAACAAGGAGAACAAATTCTCTGAAACTCTAGCTCTAATACCATGTTAAAGCATTCAA
Source organism: Rhododendron kiyosumense (assembly GCA_019656275.1). NCBI lineage: Eukaryota > Viridiplantae > Streptophyta > Magnoliopsida > Ericales > Ericaceae > Rhododendron > Rhododendron kiyosumense. The sequence goes on along the minus strand of BPLS01000418.1, from coordinate 619,969 downwards.
CTCAAAGCCAATTGACAATGAGTGGAGAGGCCGCCCAAGCTCATATATATATTAGTTTTGGAGGAGATAATTAATCGATGTGGGACAAACTCCAACAAATCGTATCACGTTCTCTCGATTAGTGCTGCACACATATAGTTTTGATGAAATAAAAGAGCTTATTGATAACTGACTTCAGTTCAGAATTCTTGAAGGCCATCACAGCAGTAGGTCACCACAGAAGTTCTATTGTTTTTTGCTTTTGAACATAAACTCAGTGCATAATTTTTTAACTATTGCTTTGGTTGAATGTCAACTCTCTGAAAAAGTTGGAGGACAAGTTTAAGAATGGAAATTGGTGTAACTCAAACGTGTGAAAGTTTGTAGACAAGTTTTAAGAATTAAGAGTATGAAGAAAAGTTCTAATAAGTGAATAAACTTGCTCCTTCGGTGAAGTTATAATAATTTCAATGGGGCCAATCATTTAGCAGATATATCTGGACATTAGAAGTTTTGATTGAGGTCATGTTCTAATTCCCCTCTGATTTACGCATGTACAAATTGAAAGTGTTGTTCACCTATTTACGTGTTCATTTGCTTATTCTTTCCCTTATGGATTATTTCTTCTGGCTGGTTGATTGCAGTGGCAACAAATGGATATCGAGTATACTTTCTGGCAGATGCTTCATCTCTGCACCTCACCTAAAATTGTGTATGTATACCTCACTGGTATTGTTGTTCTTGTTGTCATTCGGGTAATCATGTTGTTGGTGGTGGTATACTCGTTTATTTGATAGGAATGCTCATACACTTCAGAGTACCTCTGAAGATGATTAAATTTCAGAATTTAAAAAAAAAAAAATTCCGTTGGGTTAGATTGTTGATGCGATTTGGTAGCATCATCCAATGACTCTTAATGTTTTTTTCGTGTAACATTGCATTCACTCAGTCACCTCTGCTTTGATTACATTGACACTGGTCATATGGGATTGTACAACTGGAACTCCAATTAGAGATTAGAGAGCTTCCGTTTTTGGAGATCAAGAGAGATGAATGGCCCAACTTCATGTCTTGCGCTTGAATTTGATCACCTAATAGTTTCTGGGGTTATCAAAATCAAGTTTGTAAGTCTTTGTAGATGCAGTTTCTGGCCTTGAGTGACCACAAACGGTCATAGCTACTCAATTTCACATAAGACTTTTTTGTTTTTCTCCAGCAGCAGATAAAAGTCTTGAACTATCATGGAACTATTTTCTTTGCCCCATGTGTACCTTTCGAATCTTATTTCTCTACCAGGTTAGGCCACCATCTTCTTTCTCCCTGACCCCACACCATAGGTAGATGAAAAAAGAAACAAAGATGGAAGAAAATGTTGGTTGGGGTGTTACAGTTTGACTGTTTGTTAAACATAACTGTTATCATTCTCAATTGACTTGGATCATAGTTGAGGATATTGTGCATAAATTTGATAAAGTGATGTAGGCTTTGTTGAATAGTTTGATATACATTTTAAGCCCCATTTCGCAAAAGCTTAAGGTTTTGGACTCCTGGTAACTTAACACAGAGCTCAGGTTGAGAGAAGTTGTGGGTTCAAGTCTTTCTGTTTGCATTTGTTCCCCGTTTGCATTCTGTTGCTCGTGAGGGAGGTGTTGAATAGCTTGATATACGTTGTAAGGCCCATTTCCTAACAGCTTAAGCTTTTGGGTTTACTGGTAACTTAATAGGTTCAGTATTTCTGTGCGGAAGATTGAGTAATAATTCTTTCATTCTCGTAGTTCATTATCCTGCTTTGATATGTTACTGGCCTCATTGCAGCAGAGTTATCTTTGATTCTCTGCTACATAGTACATAGCAACCTTTTCCATCCTTTTGATCTCCTGAAATCATCATTTGGCATTGACTCTTTGCACCATTTACTAACAATTCCTAATTCTTTATTTCTATATTTGTTCTCATGCATGTGCATTGTGTAGTTGCGAGTTGTGCTGTTAGCTAATGTATTTTCTTTTTAAAGTTGGTGTTCTTATGGAACGTGGTATTATCCAACATCATTGACAGTGAGAACTTTTAGTCTTTGTTTGGTGAAGTTATCTGTTGTCCCCCCCTCCCCCCCCCTTTGGTAAGTGTGTAAGGCTACCATCTAGTCTGGAGTGGTTTTAGTTTCTATCGGCGGGGAGTACCTCATTCTGGTAGTTATGGGTTCAACAGTCCAACTGTCAAAGCTGGATAATGGTATGTGAAAATTATGACTATGATTGACATTCTTGGTGGGTACTAGGGCTGTAATCGAGCCGAGTTGAGCCGAGCTAAGCTCATCTGCTCGAGCTCGGCTTGCTTTAATTCTTCTGGGCTAGAGTTCGCCGTGAACTCGACACGAGCTCAGAATGTAGGCTCGAGCTCGGCTCGGCTCGGTCACTTATGGCTCTTTGAGAGCTTCAAGCGCTGCACCTGACGAGGGAGGAGGTTGGGTTCTTCTTTATAGGGGTCCCTTGAATGTGAGTTCTCTTGACTGGCCGATGTGGGATAAATGAACAAACATAGCGTTTTTTCCCCTCAAAGCTTTTTGTCCCACATTGGTAAAAAGATGTTCAAGAGGTGTGCATTCCTCTATTACCTATGCAGGGGACCCCTATTTTACACTCGCCAACGTGTGGTGTAGGTGCCCAGTTAAAGCTGCTATCACTTGGCAAGCACCGAACACCAGTGATTTTTATGTATATATATACACATACACATATGTGGGTATATATGTACATGTAGACTGGCTCGCGAGCTCACACGAGCCGCGTACCTTGCAGCTTGGGCTTGGCTCATTTAAAAAACGAGCCAAAGGTATGGGCTCGAGTTTGCTCATTTATGATGCGAACTGAGTTGATCTGAGCCATTAGTGAGCTGAGTCCCGAGCTACTCGTGAACGGCTCGGTTCGTTTACACCCCTAGTGGGTACACATTTTACTGAACGGAAATCATGGATACCAATCCTAATGTTCACTGTTTAGAAAGTGTGTTATTAGTTTGTTGTCAGAGAATGCTAATGGTTGGTTCTGATTTTTTGCATGTGGAACGAACAATGGATGCAGCTATCAGCATACGAAGTACCATAAGCGTAAGTCTATCTCTAAGTTTCTAGTAATGATTTGGCGAGGCTTGATGATTTTTTGAGAGGGCTTAAAACAATTAAATGCTTTTCTTTGTCTATGGCATCATTCCTTTAGATAACGTAGTTTCTCTGTTTTTTGTTTTGGCAATTGGGTCCTTGAAGATCTGCTTTTTTCATAACCTTCATCATCCCATTTTTTTTCTTGAGTTCTTATATCCGTAGCCCAGCTGGCATCTAATCGGATGCAGAAAAAGATCTTTTTCTTTTCAGAATGGAATTTGAGTTATCAGTGTTTTTTACATTTTCTTGATAGTTTATAGTACACGATCTACATATTTAGTGACTATAGTTGCCTAAAGCTTAAGGTGTTATATATTGGGGTCCAATGATGCATATAAACTATTAAAGGGCTCACCGGTTGCTCATGTGTGACCTCTTGCATGTATGGAGACCAACACACATAAGAGGGTGCTAACAAAAAAGATATTGAAGCAAATATAAAGATGATGCTGTAGATTTAAGGGTACTTATGTCATGTTAGTGTCCTTAGTGTTAGTAGAGTCTTGAGTCTATAAATGGATGAGTTGGTCTTTCATTTGTTAACTTTTGATTATTAAGAATATTGAATATATTGATTGAGACAGTTTCTCTCTCTACCCTTTGGGGTTTATCCCCTTTGAATCTTGATTTCCATTTCGATATTTGATTGCATCAAAAGAAATAGTTGCCAAATGACCATGTAAGCTGTAACAGTTGATGTGTGTGCAAGTGTGATTAATAAGCATTATGCACTTCAATGTACACATGGATTTTGCCTCAACCGTGGAAGTTATATCAGGACTAGTGCTAAGATTACCCTCGTATAAGCTATGTCACTTCAGTTGACAAAGGGGAGTGGAAGGAATTTTCAGAGCTGGTGGGTTAGGTTTCATGGGGTATATGAAGTCTAATATCATTAGTTCCATGGATGTTCCCTTCTCTGTTTTCTTTTTATGCATTTGGTGCGGTTCTTTTCTTTGTGCATATCCTTTTCATAATCGCTTAAACAAGAACATATAGCAACATTTGGTGACTAGATTAAATCTCCATATGGAAATTCTAAGTATATTCTTGTAGGAGTTGGCATTGGATGGTTGTTCACCTATCTTTTTTTGGTCTCAGAAACTAAGAATCAATGGGCACGTGATGATCCAGCCTTCATTGTTGTCTGCAGTCTTCTTTTGGTTGTTTCTACTCTGGCTTACTGCGCGGCGTAAGTGTTCCATATAATCCCCAATACTACAACTTTCTGTAACATAAAAATCTCACGGTACAATAACCTTGCAATTTTCCTTTTAGCTACCAAATTCTTGTTTGGGGATGAATCATAGTCATGGCCCTGGAAATTCAATTTGTTGACATTGATATGTACATGTACACGGGTCACTTGTCAGAAGGAAAGCAAATAAAAAGAAAAGACGCAGATGTGCAATGACTAGTGCTTTATCATGAACACACTTTATCTTTTTTAAATTAAGTTCAAGACATGACTCTAAATCATCTACAAAGTTGGATTATCTCATCTTTCGTTGTGGGGAGTGATTTCGTACTGCACTTGAGGATTCTGTGGTTTTCACACTCCATTTTCTGTCTTTCAGCCTCTCTGAATAGGAGTGTGAGGGGGTAAAAGAGGAGTGATCATAATCTTCCGAGTGATTGTACTCTATGGTCTATGGGCTTTTCTAAATGTGTACTGTGAATTGCCCGTTTCAGACACTGCAGTTATGGACATGGACTCCTTAAGCATTCCTAAATTGTCATGTTTACTGCACTACTTGGAACAAGAATCCATTTGTGCTTAAAATGATATCATTTGTTTAGAAAACATCGCTGTTTTGTGAGAAATATGCAAGCTATTTTATGAAATTATGAACTGTGGCCATCTTAATGTCCTTGGTGATGTGAAAATACGACCAGTCCGACACTCACACCCAATACTTCTTCCCTGCTCCTTATGGCATGGACTGTACTTTTTAAACTTTTAAGTATATGAATTTTGGGTAGTGCATATTCATGCTTATTCCAATCTAATCTTGCTATCTAACTTATTTCAGGTATGACCATAGCACAGCACATGCAGTTTTTGTAATAATTTCAGTATTGCTGTTCCATTTTTACCTAACCGGAGTAGTTGTGGCCACATGCTGCTGGTAAGAGACAGTGCTTAATATCGCATGCATGAAAACTGTATGATAAGAGAAGC
>BPLS01000418.1:577555-599648 GCA_019656275.1 Rhododendron kiyosumense | reverse complement strand
CATATGGCCCGACCCAAAGAGACTAAGCCCAACTAGTCTGCCCACAGCCACACCCTAAACCCACCAACACCGGCCACCAACAACCGCCTACAACCAAACGTCGCCACCCACACTAGTCATCCATCGATTGATCACCACCATCAACCACCTCCGCCCCTAAAACAACACCTAAAAGGCAAGGCCCATAGGGAACATAGGCCCCACCCCAAACGGCAAAGCCCATGGGGTTCATATGCCAAGCAAAGCAGTAAACCCTAACCCTCTCGAACCCAGATCGCCGACCAACACTCCAAGCACAGATAAACCAGCCCCAGATTGAAACCACCAAACGACAACAAACAAGCCCTCCGCCAAGAGCCCCCGTGTGCAGCCGAAGACCCAAAAATGACCATCGAGACACCGGCGATTCGGCTCGCATAAATGATCTAAGCCACCCGACCATAGTGGTACCAATCAACTTCGGGATGCCGCCAGCTGTTGCCACCCATGAATCCTGAGCCGAAAAATCGCACCTGAAACGTAAGACCACCACTTGCCGTTAGGCTCAGACCAGAACTAACCAGGAGTAGAACACGGTGGGTAGCCTCACAAACACCCACTCCCCTCGTCCGAAATCCTCACCGTTAAGCCGAACTAGTTACCACAAGAAGAGAACCGGCGAATGCGAATGAGGAAAGAAAGAGGAGTGAAGCAGACGACAATCGGGGAGGAGAAGTACAGGGAAAAACAGAAAACGGAGCCTGGGGGTAGAAGGGAAGAAGGGCGACACCTCCCCCCAGGCGGCGATGCCGAGAAGGAGAAACTAGGGTTAGGTTTAGAGAGAGAGAGAGAGAGAGCGCGAGAGAGACTTTGAATTGGTACTTGTTTAAAAAAAAACTACATCTTGTGGTGTTCATAAAATTATGGCTTATCCATTTATTTGGTCCTCATAAATTAGTCTCAGTTTCATTTTCGTTCTTGTAAATTTTTTGTTTCAATTTTACCCTTGCAATTTATGACGGATTTCAATGTTACCCTTTCTGTCAATAAATGGATGGAAATTGCTTAGGTGGCTAACGAAGGCTGATAAATGACTGTAATAACCCTGGCCCTTTTTTTTTTTTTTTGGAACGTGTATGGTGTACCCCCTCTCTACAACAAAAATTATACTAAAAATTTGTAAAAGAGGAAAAGGAAGCCCAGTTGGGGTCTTCCCTCTAGTGTTCTCTCTTTCCCTTCTCGTATTCTCTCCCTCTCTGATCTCTTTCCATTGTGTATTTATACAACTTATAACGAATACAAACCACACCCCCCCCCCCCCCCCCACACACACACACACATCACACACACATGCACAATACCTCTTTTCTCTCTCTATCCCGTATTGTCTCAGCTGAATCTCTTTCTCCCTCTTCCTCTCTTTTTCATCCCCTCTCTGCTTTTGAGCCATGGTTATGGCCACTAGTTGGACTCCATCGCCAGGAATGAGGAACCTTTTTTTTGTACATTAGTGATTTTGAGTCTAATTTGTGAAAATTGTTAACCCTCTTTTTTATCATTGGATAGAAATGCAATTGACAGGGGATAAAGGTAAGACCCATTTGCTTAAAATTACAATTGAGATAGGGAAAAGGATAGACCCATTTAGTTAAAATTGCAATTGAATGGGGAAAAAAGGGAGATCATTTGGTTAAAATTGTTATTGATGGGGAAAAAGATAAATCCATTTGATTTGAATTGCAATTTTTTGCAATTAAAAGGGGAAACAAGGTAGCCATGGTTGCTGTTAATGGAAGTGTGGTGGTTGAGGGAGTGAAGAGTGGAGGGTATTAATACATAGATTTTGTGATTTGGAAATGACCGAAACGTTGGTGTAAAAGGCAAATGTAATTAGAGAAAAAAAATATTAGTAGAATTTTTGTTGGGGGGGTTACACGTTAAAAAAAAAAGACACGGGTATTAGAGTCATTTATCAACCTCCGTTAGCCACCTAAGCAATTTCCATCCACTTATTGACGGAAAGGGTAACATTGAAACCCATCATAAATTGCAAGGGTAAAATTGAAACAAAAAATTTTACAAGAATGAAAATAAAACTGAGACTAATTTATAAGGACCAAATAAGTAGATAAATTAAATCTTGTGTTAAAAACTTCTCTAGTGCATATGCCCCCATGAATACAGGCTTTCACTCTTCATCAGTACTCACACCAAATTAAGAAGGCCAAACCAAAGGCCCATAATTTTCGTCCATTAATTGTTGCTGCAGTGGTGGCTAGACGCTAGTGATCGATCATCAAAGTCATATCCCCATCAGTTAGTGACACTTCGCGGCTGCTGGTTTATAAGGCGGCTAACTGGCCGGCTATATATAGACTAGTTTGCAAAATTGATTGATTGTTAAAAAGGCTAAATCTAGGAGGAATGAACATGAGAAAAAGGGACAGATAGCTTGTTGAGTGTTCACCCTTTTAAAAATGGAAAGGGCCCACCGTATCATGCCATATGACAGATAGCTGATTGGCAGAGATTCATTTGACATATGCTCAATTTGTTTGGCAAACTTCTCTTTCTTTCAGACGTTTGTGATCTACTAACAATTTCGGCAACTAAAATAAAAAGGAAATGTTTCAAGATTCTGTGACCTAACATGCATATTTCAATAGTTTTCTAGGTAGTTCGCAGGAATATGTTGTAGTCAACTGTTAAACCCGCGCTTACTTTAACTTTTTTCTTCTCTAGGAATTTTTTCAACTTCCCTTCCGTAATCGACAAAAATTAGGGGCGAATGGACTGAGGATTCATGAATGGTGCGCGGTGAAAAATTCCAACATACAACGACCACAAACTTGGGATATTTAGGGATGTTTTAGTTGGGTCAAAATCAGAAAATTAAGAATAAAAACTCGTCTACGAAATGTACACTCCTTTAATGAGATTTCAAACCCATTGGGTCACATGACCCCTTCTTATATCTAGGAGCCTCCGATGTCCTTGAAAATTTAATGAAGCCAACTTAATAATGATTTTCATGATTTTTATGATGATTTTCATTTTCATCATGATTTTCATCATAATGATTTTCATGATGAAAATCATTATTAAGTTGGCTTCTTTAAATTTTCGCCCGCATGCACCAATACTAAAGATAGTGACACATGTTATATTAGTTTACTTTGAGCTTGATGATTATAGATAGGATGTGATGAGAAAAGTTTATCTTTCTCAAAATTGTTCTATCACTATCCTTGTAATTGCTATCAATTTCCTTTCTATGTTTGGACATGTCCATTGTTTGAGTGAAAATAGTCTCTGGCTCATGTAAAGGTAGGCCATGGTTAATTAGGCCCATTCGAAAATTCTGAGCCTGGGATTTGTGCCGTCCGCCAAAAATCATACCAAAGAAACAGATTTTATTGACCAGTGTTTGAATCACGAGCTAGTGAACAGTGGAGTTTGCTACCTTAGAGTAGTCGCTAGCTCTATTCAGATGGATACCAAATTGCATACATAGCAACAACGTATATAGAGGCAATGCTAAAACTTACTGAAATTCAAAGATAGTTTCCTATAGATCACATCATAACATCCTTTTTTTTGGAACAATTACACGACATGAAATTTAGATTATCATAAACTGTGACTAAAGTTAATTTGTTTACATTTATCACTATCCTGAAAAACACACACGTACTTCAGATATTGTATCACATAGATCTCAAGGAGAATTCCTGCTGCATTAAGTGTGGTTGTCGTCCCCATAATCATGTCCTTCACCAGGACTAGGGCCAGAGTCCTTGACCTTTCCAAGAGTTGTTTGGACCGGTATAAATGACTTGTGTCCAGCGCCAGGGCTTGGCCCTGAGGTCTTCATATTCCCAAGAGGAAATCCGCCGAGAAAATCCTTCGCCTCCCTAACGTTACTGCTCAACCCACGCAATTCGGGCCTCGAATCTTTCAGCGGTCGTGCACCTGTACTCGGAACCAGTACTAATAAAGTTGCTAACGTGAGAGAGAGAATCAGTAGAAGAAACGAGGTGGTAAGAGATTGGATTCTTCTCCCCATGCTAAAATGGACAATGTGTTGTGGTATTGTGAATAGGTGTTAAGTTGGTCTGGTGTTGGGATTAATATGGGCTTTGTATTTATAGTGGTGGGGGGTGGGGTGGTAAATCGGTTAGTGTATGAACATGGACCTTTTTCAAAAGCATGTGAGCAATTTTGGGGTTGCTTTTTTGTGTGCCGCCTCCTTTATATTTGGTTCACGATGGGGAAGACAAGAGGAAAGTGTAACGATCCGCCCCAGCTGACCTGCTAACTCTGTCTAACTATGTGGCTCAAAAGATTAACTCAAGTTATACAGTAACTGTCGGGCGTCGTCGTATATACCATTTTTCATCTTCTTAAAAATTCCCGATGTGGGACTCTTTTTCCTTAGGTAGGTTCTCACAGAAAGTATGACATTGATTTAGTTTTCAATAGGGTTAGGGATAGGGCAGCAAGTCAATCATTATCTTGTAGGGTTGGCCTTGATATTCTGAAGGCTTAAAGCGATACAAAAATTAAGGCTCTAGGTTTTTGTGAAAAGGAAATACTAGGGTGCTAATAAAAGATTTAAAAAAAAAACATGGTATTTTTTAGTTTCGTAATTTAACTAAAAAAAAATTGTGCTATGTACCCTTTGGCCTTCCTCTAGGAAATAAAAAGGACGATTTTTCCCTATTGGCCGGATAGTCGAAAAAACAGTTAAAATCAACAGCTACAAAATAGGAGTATTATTGTTAGATTTTTTGAGGGTTATAACCTAAATTTAATATGCAATGAGTGGAGAGGTCCCAAACATTATATTAAGTGGTTGCTCATTCCACTATTAAGCAACGTAGGATTTATTTCTTTAACATCTCTCTTCACGTGCAGTCACATTTGGAATTTGTCACTTGTAGCCTCTTTTTGGATCTAACAATTCTTTCAGAAAAATACTCCTATTTTCTTGTTCTTCAAGACTTATATTTAGCTTTCCATTATTTTAGTTCCTTTTTAGTTCTTTAGGAAAGAGTGCTATCATCCTTATAAATAAGGATGTAGGCGCCCTTAATGTAAGATGATGATTTTTGATTAATGAAAAATCGAGATTAATTCTCAAATTCTTTTGTTCAAATGGAGAGTACCTTTAGCTCAAACATCGTTCTTGTTTCTTGTTGCAAATAGTTTCATAAAAGGAGGTTGCGCCGAGCCAACCCCACTGCACAAAGGTCGATTGAGTACGCTTTCATGATAACGATTGTTATAGATCTTTAAAAGCTCCCATAAATTTGGTAAACCAGCAATCTCATTGGGATGGCGCTATCATCTGTAAAGGTCAAACTATAAGATTCATGCATGTACCGAAATTTGTTTACTTGTGGTACTTGATCTTCGATCCATACCACCAACTTTCAACTTGATTTTCAAGGGTTAATTCCATGCTTGCACGCAGTGGATACATTCATGTTACTGTAAAGAAGTTTTACGGCGGTGCATAGCGACCGTCCAAACCGGATGTGAATGAAACTTTTACATGGAAGAATTAAACTCTTTTCTGGAAAAGTTTCATTAAAATTTGAACCGTTTACAATTGTTTTGGACGGTCATGATTCATTTTCTCAGTAAAAAACTTATTCACGACCCCGCCATGAATAAGTATCTCTCAACAAATTTTCATACTCTCTTTTATCAAAATGGAAATTTTTTTTTTTGGTTGTAAATCGTTTCTTTTTTCTTTTTCATGTGAACTACTCGAGTAAGATTACCCTTTTTATATGTGCAATCAATATTAAATTGAAAGGTATTTCTATAAATTCATATAGATGTGGACAAGAAAGAGAGTTTATTTCGATGTTAGTGCTAAAATAATTTTTTAATTGGCGACTTAGAGGTCTGCTCCTTCCTTAATTTTAGTTCCAATGTTCTAGGTGTTAAGCCATACCACATGGGGTATTTTCCCGGCTTTACTGGACCACAGTGGGAAAAATCCCCTAGAGAATAAAGGATTAATTGAGATGTGCATAATTTTAGCCCGAACACTATAGAGATAGAAATAACAGAAAATTCCTGGCCGATCCCATATCTTGTTTGGGGTTCCGTGCAAATCCATTTTTGTAGAGCTATCTCATCCAACCCCTTTTTAAATATGCTTTTACTATTTTGCCTTTTTTAGAAATTTTATTTTGTCTTTTTGCAGAATTTTTGAGGGTATGAATTTTTGGGGGTGTGAATTTTTAGGGTGTGAATTCTTGAGGGTGTTGCAAAATTCACTCTTTTTGCAAAATTCATACCCCATCTTCCTCTTTTTCCCTAACGGCTTTTCAAATCAAAGATAAAAAAGCAAAGAATACATACACCTTATATATATACACACACACAATCACATCACTTGTGTACAACCGGATCTGCTCCACCTCTGGAAGTTTCACGAGAAAAAACATGAGTGATAAAGAAAAATTTCGACCTCTGGAAGGAGTGATGAGAGAGAGGTAGGAGAGACAGTACTTGATCCTTTTGTAACAATCGTATGTATATATAGGGTTCAAATTCCCTCCTTGTTTCTTCGTCGCCTGAGGACTTCGTCGAGCGATAGCGGCGGATCCGTGAAGCTTTGCTGGAGGTTTTGCGATGGCGGCGGAGGCAGTGGTGGGTTGGAGAGTTTTTGCTTCTTCAGGGGTTTCTCCGAGGAAGCCACGAGAGATAGGGAGAGACAACTAGTTATTAGTATGGTTGATTTCGTTCGGTTAGGTTCAGTTTGGTTCGGGATGAAATTTTCGAAAATCAATTCGGTTCAGTCCAAATATATCCACCGATCCTGACCAAAGTTGAGTTCGATTCGATTTGGGATGAATTCGGTTCGGTCGGGGATTTTGGTCCGCCCGAAATTTTAAAATTTTCTTAAATTTAAAGTGTATATATGTAAAATATACATATAAAATACATGGTTGGTCAGTTCGGCTTGGTGAAAGTCACGAAATCGAGACCAAATTGATATTAGTTCGATCCGATCTGATCTGAAAAAATTCCGCCATCACCCCGACCGAAAACCAAACCGATCAGTCGATTTTTTCGATTTTTTTCGGTCCGTTGGGTTTTGTAACACCCCTAGTTATTAGTGTTTTGTTGCTCCGAGTAAATTGGGGCGGGGTATTTTTGGTACTTCACTTAAAAGAGGGCTTATGTGGATAGAGTTTGACATGTGATGGGCTTGGACAGATAAGGGGAGACAAAACAGGGCCGGCCTGAAAGAAGCCCCGGAAATAATCCCTACTCTTTTCGGGTTCTTACTTGGGCTTAAGTTCTTGTAATTACAGGCCAAGCAATGGGGTTCATTTACGTCTTGTTGGGCCAGTTCTCACCTTTGTTACTCGGCCATGGTAATATTTAATTGGGCTAGGACCACTTTGTCCTAGAAAGCTTTAGGTCTTGTTCGGTTAAGAATTTTGGATTCTAATCATTAGTATCATATTTCGCTCTATTCGTTACTCTCATTTTTCTTTCTACCTCTCTTTAATCATTATCTATATTTTCAATCATTACTTTACTTCTTTCTACATTCATTACCTACAAATCTAAATCCAAATCCAAATCTAAAATCTCAACGGTCGAGACAATTGGCCCAACGGTTGTATAGCAGCACTTCTGTTATGATGTTCTTTGGTTATACTATAGAGCACTACATTCATCTATTGCCAAAAGAAAAACAAACAACCCTTTAGTCAAATTCGGTTCAGGACACAAGTGTTTTAGTCGGGTCAAAATTATAAAACAAAGGAAAATGCATCTGCAAAATATGTATTCCTTCAATGAGATTTCAAGCTCATTGGGTCACATGACCCCATCGATATCCAAGCGATTCCGAAGTCCTTGATGAAAATCATTATTAAGTTGGGTTCCTTGAATTTTTTGCCGGCGCCAATATTAAAGAAAACGACACATGTTATACTATATTAGATTTCCTTAAACTTTTTTTTTTTTAGTCATCTACTAGTTGTCTTATCTTTCTTAAAATTGTTCCATGAATATCCTTGTAATTGCTATCGATTTCATTCTTGTGCTTGGACATGTGCATTGTTACGAGTGAAAATAGTCTCTCATGGGAAGGTAGGCTTTTCACCGCGGCGCAAATAATAATGCCCATTTGAAAATTCTAAGTCTAGGATTTGTGCCATCCACCAAAACTCATACCAAAGAAACAGATTTTACTGGCCAATGTTTGAATCACAAGCTAGAGAACGGTAGGGATGCTATCTCGGATTAGTTGCTCCATTCAGATGATAACAAGTTGCTAATATGAAATAAAAAATAAAAAATAGAAGCAATGCTAAAACTTATTGAAATTCAGAGATAAGTGATAAGTTTCCAAAAGATTATTACTGTATTATTTTTTGATCTGGTTCCAAAAGATCACACCATATATAGCATCCTTTCTCAATGGAACAACTGCACGTCATGTAATTCAGATTATCATAAATTGCGACTAAAATTTGTGTCGTTACATTTAGCATCATTACCCAGTAGAAATTCTATTGCCAAATTGCATGCTTGATATGAGATTAAGTGTGGTTGTCGTCCGCATAATTATTTCCTTCACCAGGACTGGGGCCTTCCTTGCTGTTCTTGACCTTTCCAACAGTTGTTCGGACTTGCTTCCGTGGCCTGTTTCCAGTACCAGGGCTTGACGGCCCTGATCTCTCCTCAATCCCAAGAGAAAATCCACCGAGAAAATTCTTCATCTCTCCAACATTACTGCCAGACCCATGCAGTTTGGGCCTCGAATTATTCGGCGGCCGTACGGCAGTACTCGGAACCAGTGTTAATAAAGTCGTTAACACGAGGGGGAGAAGCAGAATGAAAGAGGTGGTAGAAATTGAACTCTTAGGCCCCATGCTAAAATACCTATGTAATGATGTATTGGTGTTAGGTTGGTATGGATGATATGGTGAGGTTATGGGCTTTGTATTTATAGTGCTTGCTTGGAGATTGATTGGGGAGGCAAATCTTTAATTTGTTTATGAGTTAGGGGGGGAATGTTTTGACAATTGAACATTTTTCCAAAAGCATGTGAGCATTTTTGGGGGTTTCTGTTTTGGGTGCCCCCACGGTCCCACCTATTGGGTCACGATGGAGAACCAAAGCGACATGGACAAATTTAAGGCTTATAATTACCGAGGGGGAATGTTGGAATTTTTGTTTTTAGAATTTAGTAATTATGCTAGGTAACATAGATTTATGTATTAGGCACCCGTGCTTTAAACACTTGACAATACACTCTTTATATAAAAACCAATGTATTGTAAGAAAACAATAAGTGTCCGTCCATGAGGTCACAAATTTCATTTTTTCGGAGGCCAAATATTTTCACATATACTTATAAAAATGGGAGTTGGGTGGTATGTCTTGCCGGTAGAGGTAAAAACAATTATTACATTTTCCTACGAGGTGGGGTGTGGGATTTGCATTAATTAATTTATAGTAAAAATTAAATAAGTGTAGTAGTACTGGACCTGCCACATTTAATTAGCTTAGAGCTGATTAAATTTTGCGGAACCTATAATCTTAAATGGGATAGATTATGTGGAACCTGCATCAACGAATTTATAATTTAAAATTCAATAAGTGTACTCTATAGTTATTCAAACTTTGGAGAATCTGCAATATTAAATGTGGTATGTTACGTGGGTCTCACAATATCAAATAAGCAGTATTTGCAATAAAAGTGGACATGCAATATTCACATTACCAAATAAGTAGTTACATGGGTCCTGGTATAATAGCACTGGGACCCACCCCACTTGGTTTTAGCCTATGGCTATTCAAATTTTGTGGACCTGCAATATTTACTTGAGTAGGCTATATGTCATCGTGTAAACGGATTTATAATTTAAAATTGACTAAGTATATTGAGACTCATCACATTTAGTTTAGTCTGTAATTATTCAGATTTTGTGGGACTTGCAATATTAAATGGGATATGTTACATGACACCCGTATCAACAAATCTTGTCATTCAAAATTAAATGGGTATAACATTATCGGGACCCACCATATTTAGTTGGCCTATAGTTATTCAATCGTTGGATGATCCTTGATCCCTATTGAGGAAATTGACCTTATTAATCAACAAAAATAGTTTTTTTTTTTTTAACAAAATTGTATAAGCAGTATTCGCAACAAAAGTAAACCTTTGTTTTCTTGACGGCTATTGAGCACATGCAGAGCACGTGCCCCACACTATTATTGTAAAATACAACGGTTACAAATTCTATGGGGGTATCATCAACAAATAAAAAATAGTTTCTCATTATACTAAGTGGGACTCCCACATCTCTTATTGATGAATTATGTGTAATTTGGTCTACAGTACTATTGTGGGTGAGATTTCTTATTAGTGATGTTAACAAAGCATAGTATAGTAGCACCACTATTGGAGTAACAAATATTTACTTACTCCTATGGAAAGTGTTAATTAGTATGCACATACTGTAGTTTGCGATGGTACAATATATGTCTTTGTCCATGAGATCGAGGAGCTGCCAACCCCACTGCATAGTGGTCGACGACTGATATAATCCTCAACCAATCACCAAATTCACCATTGATCATCACTATCAAAGCTTTCATGATATCGATAGTTATACAGTACTCTTCTTCCGTCCATATTTAATTGTTTACTACGATTTTGCGTGCATTTTTGTCAACAACTTATACCTCTCGAAGTATATTATGTTTTACGGAGTATGTTTTTTAAATCATTGTTTTATAGAAAAAATTGAGATTTCTATCAAACAAGATCCATATTGAATATTTATAGCAATATACGTCAAGAGATATAAGCTGTTGAAAATGCATGCAAAAACTGCAGTAGACAATTAAATAAGGACGGAAAGAGTATGTCCTATGGCCCTGTCTGTAAATGCTCCCCTGGCCAAAATTTGGTAAACCAGCAATCTCATGGTGATGGCGCTATCATCTCCAAAGGTCAGAATTTTGATTCATGTACCAAAACTTGGTTACAGGCCACCATATGATTTTCAAGGCTTTTGCATTGGGAAATTCAGTGTTAATTTCATACTTACACGCAGAGGATTCGTTCATATTGTTAAGTAACTAATTTTCATGCTTTGCCAAGAGGCCGTTGACCTAACACATTAGTAGTGCACTTCGGTGCCCGCCGTCCAGAGCTAGGAGATTGAGAGTTCAAGTCATTTCCCAAGGTTTTAATTTTGTTATTTTGAGTTTATAACACTATTGACTTTCGCCAATTAAAAAAAAAACTACTCATGTTCTAAATAAATTTTTTTTGGGGGAATTTTTAGGCCAATCCCAAAAATTAAGTTCAGATTTAATTTAGTTCTATATAATTATTTGTATTTTTCATTCTAACCATGCCCCTTCAAGCGCATTAGTGCACGAAACTAGAGAGCATCTAGTATAGAAAAATTATCCAATGCTCCATGAGCATTAGGGCACCATTAAAACATTGTTTAAATTTCAGAAAGTTGTATCTTTTGTTGTAGATATTCTTCTTTTTTTAAAATTACATTTTTGGAACCTATTCAATGATATCCACTAAACAAGTCCATATTGAATATTAAATAATGTAAGATTAAAAAAATATCATTTGCTATGAGAATTGTTTCTATAAGAATTGTAACTATAAGAACTGTCTATAAAAACTATTTCTATGAGAACTGTCTATGAGACTGGCTATGGAAACAGCTTGCATATGCAGTTCACATAGCCCACCGCACAATTCACATAGTCGCATGACACACTAAAATAAACAATTCGCACATGCAGTTCTCATAGCCCACAACACAGTTTCTATAGCCTTACCACACACTAAAATAAACAAGTTGCATATGGAATTCTCATAGTCCACCGTACAGTTCATATAGTCTTACCATACACTAAAATAAGCAGTTCTCATAGCCCACTGCACAGTTCACATAGCCTTACGACACACTAAAATAAACAGTTTTCATATGCAGTTCTCATAACCCACCGCAAAGTTCACATAGCCTAACGATACACTAAAATAAACAATTCGCATATGTAGTTCTCATAGCCCACCGCAGAGTTCACATAACCTCACGGCACACTAATATACACAATTCGCATATGCAGTTCTCATAGCCCCCGCACAGTTTACATAGTCTTACCACACACTAAAATAAATAGTTCGCATATGGAGTTCTCATCGTCCATAATACAGTTCACATAGCCTCATTACGCACTAAAATAAACATTTCCCATATACAATTCTCACAACCCACTGCATAGTTCATATAACCTTACAACATTAAAATAAACAGTTTGCATATACAGTTCTCATAACCCACCTTACAATTTACATAAACTCACGACACACTAAAATAAACAATTCGCATATGTAGTTTTCATAATCCACCGCACAATTCACATAGTTTCATGACACTCTAAAATAAGCAAGTCGGATGTACAATTCACATAGCCTCACAACAAAAAATAAACGACTAATTCAATCATAAATTTGCATCAACATCTATGCAACAAATTGTATCTGGTCACAGACTTCTCATACGATTCCATCAAAACAACCATACACTAAGAACATACGTTAAGAATTTGAAGGGGAAAAAAAAGGAATTGAAAGGTAAACCTCACATCGAAAAATTCTCATAGACAGTTCTTATGAATAATACACAATTTTCATAGAAAAATACACAAATAAAAATTGAACCAAAAAAAAGTAATCAAAATCATCTAACAATTTACATATATGCACACAACTACTTTCTTTCTAGATTCCACCATTAAACTATAAAAAGAAAAGGTAATTACAAGCATATATACCTATACCATTTGTCTAACCGCCGAACAGATGTGAAAACTAGAGGCTCGAATTGTTTCTATGAAAGTTATTCCTATGAGAACTTTTTTTATAAGAATTGTCTCTATGAAAATTGTCATAGAAAATACACAGTTCCCATAATTTTACCACACATTAAAATACACAATTCTCATCGATAATAAATAGTTCTTATAGAAAAATATATAGTTCTCATGAAAAATACGAACTGACCATAGTTTTCATAGAAAATACACAATTCACATAGTTTTTCCACACACTAAAAAACACAGTTCTCATAAACAGTTCTTATAGAAAAATAGACAATTCTCATGAAAAATACACAATTCTCATAAACAGTTTTCATAAAAAAATATACAATTCTCATGAAAAATACACAATTGTCATAGACAGTTCTTATGAATAATATACAATTCTCATAAAAAAACACACAGTTTTCATAGAAAATAAACATACGCACAAAATTTTCATCCATACCAGAAATTTTCCCAAAAATCTTCCAACAATTTACACATATGCACACTACTACTTCTTTCTAGATTCCACCATTAAACTACAAAAATAATTTACACATATGCACACAAATACATTGTTCACGTTTATAACTCTATCGTTTTCCATCCATACGATACCAGAAGCTTCCCAAAAAATATTCCAAAAAATTATACTTTCGAACACAAAATCCAAGCAAAATTCCACCATTTTTTAGCAAAACGAAAAAGCTACTAATCTGGCCAAGCATAATTGTGCCGGAAAAACTAGATTCTACCATAAATTTAGCACAAAGAAAAAGCTACTACAAGATTAACTCCTACAGTACATTTTTCCCGGCGTAAAGATCAGGAGACAAGCCGAAGGTTCGAGCCCTCTCGCCACTGCCGAATAGATCCGAAAACTCCTCGTTTGTCCTCCATCTTTTCCCTCTCAATCATCAACCATGGCAACAAGAGGTTGGTACTCAAGATCAAGGGAGAAAGCAGACTCTTTGTTTCCGGCGAAGCGAACTCTACTCGTTGCCGGCGAAGTCAGACTCGTTGGAGAAGTCGACGGTGATGCCGATCTAGCACTGGGTGTTGGCGGTGGGGATTTCGGTCGTGAGAGGCGAGAGTTGAGAGGTCAGAGGCTCAGAGTTAGAGCATTTAGAAAGAGAGAGGGGGTCAATTTGCCTTGGGGCTAAAAATGTCAATATGTATCATAACCGAGCCTATACAGGTTTGAAAAAATATTTTCGCTGTGTTCGGTTGACATTTATCTTTCATTTTAATTTTATTTTTCAATCATTATCCTATATCTTTCTCGAATCATTACCCTGTATTTTCAATTATTAATTTTATTTATCTCTCTATCTTAAAAAATACATGAAAGGTACTTTTGCAAATTTATATTGATATGGACAAATTGAGAGTGCATTTGAATGAAAGTGCAAAAATCAATTCTCTAATTGGCGACTTAGAGGTCCACTACCTCCTGGGTTTTCGATTGAAAATGTTCAAGGATCTATCAAAGTCGGTTCACGTGGGGGTTTCGGCTTAATTAGACATCCGCAAGTGGCCAATGGGGAACGTCCCCTAGAGATTAGTCGAATTGTGGGTAATTTAGTCCGAACACTATTAGCTACGAAAAATATAAGAGCATCTCCAATAGCCTCAATGGCATTCTATGCAAATTTGGTTAGAAAAAGTGCAAATTTGCTCTTTGTCTAGCCACTAAATGGATGCACCACCCAAGAGACTATGTATCCAGGCTCTCCAATAATCCCAAAACTATTTTTTTTCCCCTTAAGAGAAAACACAATATATACAGTTATACACAGGTACATAGATACACTTGCTTTTCAACCTAGAAGAAATCAGTCGATTCAAGACAGGTATATACATATATATACACATCCAAAAAATCGAAACACCAACTCCGATTCAACGCCATTGTCGAAATCGATTCTACAAAAATATAACCCAGAAGAAATTACCGTCCTCAGCCGTCGTCAACTTCTTCCTCGTATTTGGTTGAACGTCCACAACACCGAGAGAGAGACGAAGCAAGCTCCCCGTACCTCGACCGTGGTGGCGAGGTACTGTAGTGTATGGGGCTTTGACAAGGAGGGAGGCAAGGCTGTTGGGCAAGGGTTTTGGGCGCTGCCTCGTCGAAAGTGGCGAGAAAGGGGAAGAGACTAGGCTATTGGAGATGCTCTAAGTTCCCTCAAATTTTGTGTTGTTACTTGGGCTTAAGTTCTTGTAATTTCGTAACAGGCCTAGCAATGGGGTTTACATCTTGTTGGGCCATTTCTCACCTTGTTACGTGGCCCTGTTAATATTCAATTGGGCCAGGCCCACTTTGTCTTAGAAAGCTTTATAGGCCCAATCGCGTTGCTTTGTCTCTCATTCAATCAATACCTTTCCCATGCCACAGAGAGAGGGACTCACGGTCCCGCTGTGACTTGGGACAAAACAGGCCGTACATTGTGCCCTCAGTTCGGGTCTCATTCCGAGCTTAAAAATATAATTTTAACCGTTCATTGTTTGGAGCGAGAGGCGAACAACTCCGGAAGAAATTAAGTTGATTGGGCATCGGTATCTTACTAATCGAATAAAATAATCTTGCCGTGTATTTTTGAAATTGAATTTGCTGTTATTTCATTGAATAAAAATGCAAGTTCTTTACTTGGCAAACAATGTTCGTTGACTTGATGTATTACAGGGGTTGTTTGCGTCTAGCTCTAATCAGAGCACGGTTTGAATTATGTTTTGAGCTTGAGACGAGGCAATGAGCAACATGGCCCGAGTCCCAGAGAGAGCCGATATAGCCTGTATCTTAGCACTTGCTATAAGCTAGCAGCTAGCTAGTATTTTGTACTAAAAAACGACCGCCAATGTAAAAGTGCCACGTAGCCAATACTTGGCGAAATATAGTTGGGTTTTGTTCCATAAAAATTGGGCAGCAACGTGGATACATGGAGCGATCATGAATTAGTGGTGCGATGGGCAAATGCTAACCACCGAAACCATGCAAATGGAGGGACGTGCCGACGTGGGATGAGGTTCTATGGCGATCTTTATGCATGCTTGAGTCTCGCGCTCGATTTCTTTTTCCAGATCGCTTGTGAAAATTTAAAGTCCACTTCATTGTGGCAATGAGGTCCGCAATCTCTTGTTCGAAGTCGGTTTTTCGCGCACTCGTAGCAATTTTCACACCGGACCAACCGTGGTCCTGGCACGTCCGCGCATTTTCTCAGTCACACTCCAATTTGCGTTGGGGCTCTTTTTCTCCTGCTTCTTGGAGAAAAGCGTGTCGACAGCTAGATTTTTTTCCTATTTCTTTTTTGAACTTATTCGAAGCTGTTAGGATAGCTAGCTACATATATATGGGACATGCAAAAGATAAACACGAATAACTTAAAAGGATATTCTTCTGGACATTCAGTTTGGTAGGTTGCTCTCAACTATCTCGTTTTCCTTCTCCTACTCTAGAGAGTATGCGGTTTCATATTAATTTGTAATGCACGACTCCATTTTCAATTACATCTGATGCACAGGGCCGGCCCAAGTCCAAGAGGTCTGGGCTTTGAGCATTCTAAAATTTTTAAATTTTAGGGACAATCTAATATTTTTAATACTTGGGTTTCAATAAATGACTCTTTTTAAGCTCAATAGAATAAAAAAAAATGTCCAATTGGAGGTAATATGTTAGCCCAATCCACCATCCCATAAGTCCAAGTGCTCAACTCCAATATTGTGATTGTTGCTGTAAAAATTATTAGGGAAAATGACGGCTAATGACGTGTTTAGATAATTAATACCCGTCAAGGACATTTTCAGCATTAACAAATGTTCTCAGTATGTTCTTGACGGATATTAATTATCAAAACACGTCATGTGCTGTCATTTCCCCAAATTATTAAGTATTAACTCTTTAAGGGCACACATTTTTTTATTAGGTTTTGAGTACTAAAAACTCTTAGACCGGCTCTACTGATGCGTTAGGAGAAAATTATTTATAAAGAAGATTATAAAGGAGTGCAAATAAAATAGATGGAGCGCAGACCTAAATCACGTAATTTGCTTGCGAGTGCATGAGCTTGAGCAGGAGCATATGAAAGCGTTTTTGAAACACTTTTCAAATTGCTAAAATCCGTAAGAGTGAGGGTTGAGAGCGGGAATAAAGTGCGAGAGTTGAGAGGAAAAGTATAACTATGCAGGGCATTTTTAAGGATTAAATATTAATTATAAGACTCTAAAAGTCTAATGTGTGTTCTTATAGGATTTGGGGATGGTGCTGTGCAGTGGTATGCGCAGCACCGTGCTGCGTATCTCAAATCTCATCTCGGCAATGAACGGCTCTTGATTGTTGGTTGCCGAGATGAGATCCGAGCAATCGGATGCATGATCCGAGCAGTCGGTTCTCAAACTTGGATTTACCCTTGGTGACATGAAATAGTCATCACGTAGGTAGGAAGATCATCCACGGAAAACAATCAAATTGAGAATAAACAAAAAGTTTATTGAATAGTATTCCTTGGCTTAACCTTGGGCAAACTTTGTTATGTTTTCTTGTTATGGTGAGCTTAATTATGACATGCTAAATAATTTAATCAATGAGCATTTGTTTGAGCCAAAATGGACATAGTGACCGAAAACAAATTAATTGCTAGGTTTAATACTGCTCTATAATTTTTTTTCTTCCAATTATTAGATATCGGTTAACCAACTCATACGAGGATGGAGAAAGGATGATGCTAAGAAGTAGGACGGATGAACTGTGAACGTACACAAAGGGTGGGGAAAATTCATTTATTGTAAGCATCAAAGTCACCACACCACACTCGCCTTTGACGAGATTCGAACTCTATGTTGAAAAAGAAATTGTCAAGAATCTAGCTAGCCATCATTGATATCTCTAAAAATAGTTTTAACATGCCTTTATTACAGGATGGTTCTCTCCTCCTCTCTTTCGACCAGAGACATTCAAAATAGGAATTCTATTTTATTCAAGAATGCTAGTAAGGCTTTGGATTTTGGCACTCAATTGGGAATTAAAATGATAGGAGGAAGAAGCTATAATTTGAAGAAATGGGTTGAAATGGAAGAGGAGGAAATTGCGGAAAGGGAGAATGCCTTGAAGAAGCTCACAGAGTTAGAAGAGGGAAACACATCAGATTAGGAGGAAAATGCTTCTTTATCTTTGGAGTTTTAGAGGCCTTTAGTGCGTTTTTGTTGTTTTTGGTGTTGGCCCATCATTTTGATTCGGAATCTCACTCCAGTGTGTATGTGCTTTTGTGGAGTTATGGTCTTTGGGGTTTGGATTGGAGTTTTTCTTTTAGCTTTTGGAGTTTCTATTGGTTTTCGTCTTTTGTGGAGTTTTGGGTTTGAGGGTTGGTTTATTAGGTGTTTCAGTTTGGAGTTTCTTAGGTTTTGGCTTTTTTGGTTGGCACCTTGCTAGCCTTTTTCAGTGGTCTTGGGTGACTTTTTGTCAATGTACCTTTGTTCCGTTTAATCTTTGTAATCGTTTATAAATATTAAAAAAATCTTTTTGCTCAGAAAAAAACATGCCTTTATTATATGGGCCACAAATTAAACTTGGTTCCTAAAAAACTTACATAACTTAGGAAAAATATGCAGGAAACATAGACCAACTAAGAAATACATAAAAATAATCTAGCATAGTTTAAACAAGAAACACAATGATAAAATCTAAAAAACATGATAACATAATATTACCTAATATTATTCTAACACTCTCAACATCTCCTCCCCCCCCCCCCCCCCCTCTTTTTTGCCATTTGTTAAATCTAATCTACTCTATCTTATGAGATTTAAGGATCGAGAGGAATGGGTGCTTATGTGAATCGAATTCTGCCCATGTGCATAAGAGTATAAGGGAGGTACCAACATATTTGTCTACCCAACCAAAATTTTGTCCATTCGTTTATTGATTGGCCAGTGGCAAATAACAAAAATGCTAGAAGCACATCGGTATGGTACACTTCAGCCACATTCCTCTCACATATAGGTAGAGCTCATTCCAGTGGGCCCCACTTGTATGTGAGAGGGGTGTGGCTACAGTGTGCCACACCTGATGTGTCCCTAGCACCTCTCGGCAAATAAATGCTTCTGAAATGTTAGGTGGGAGCTAGCTAGGTACGATAGTGACATACTGATATGTATCCATATGGGCTCGTTCAGATGTGGGATTAGTTTTGGAGGTATTATCTAAGAAGGGGGAATTGGATAGTAGGGATATTGATTAATAAAGGATGACCCACATTGATGTGATGTTTATGGAGGGAGTATTAAATAACACTTGGTTTGGATGAGGTATTAGAGAGGGGTATAAGGAAGGATAAATAATGTAAAAAAAACTGTCAAATGACCCTTTTGCCATTGTGCAGTCCCAAACTTAATTATGTATTACATTATATATATAATTAATCTTTCACACTTTAAATCTTAATATTTAATTTTACTAATAAATGTACTAATTTAATAATATTACAAAATAAAAAAGTCAGTTTTAATTTGATAAAATTCATTTTTTTTAATATATAAACTGCAAGTCAGTTTTACTAACAACTGTAGATTGAATTCGTTTTTAATCTTTCATATTTCGTTTTTTTTAATCATATTTTTTAATATATAAACTGTAGGTTGAAAAATTAAGTATTCCAATTTTCAATCGGTTTAAATTAGTGCAAATATACTATTTATCTGATCATTTTATCCTAAAGGGTCATAATTAATTTTTGACTTTAGAACTCTCGTTGATTAGTCCTAAGATATTTGGTTGTACGACTTTTTAGGGCTAATCAACGAGAATCCTGGAGTCAAAGTTTAATTATGACCCTTTAGAATTAAATGATTAGAAAAATAAAATTTTCTCACCCATTCAAACGGATTAAAATTTGGAACATTTAATTTTTCAACCTACAGTTTATATATTTAAAAATTAAGTACTCTAATTTTCAATCTGTTTGAACCGGTACGAAGATTCTATTTGTCTGATCATTTAATCCTAAAGGGTTATAATTAATTTTTGGCTATATGGCTCTCGTTAATTAGTTATAAGATATTTGGTTGTACCTCGGGGTGAAAAACGGGATTAGGAGGGTAGGATCGTCTGAAATAGAGAGAGATTTTGGGCCCCACCTGTATATGAGTAGGGTTGGCAATGGCGCGGGTAGGGGGTGGATATCACTATCCCCCCGATCCCTGAACCCAAATTCATCCACATCCCCTCCCCGATCCCCACCGAAGAATTATTTTTACCCTCCATCCCCTACCCAAACGGGGGACGGGGATCCAACTGGAACCACAGGCAAAATCGGTGTTCTTAATCCAGTTTCCCTCCAGTAAGACGCCAAGAACAAACAACACATGCAGAGCTCTTTAAAGCTTCGATTTCTAAGTCTCTCAACATGACGGTATTTCATGAGTTTCCGACGTGAACAATATTTATTAGACGTGAACAATATTTATCTGATAAGAACTATCGATTTGAGCTCTTCTTTCTACTAATTTTCTATCCATGTAAGTGAATTCAATTATTTATATATTAATTGACAGTGAGATTTAGTTTCCTTCTTTCTTTCTCACTTATATATATATATATATATATATATATAGTACTACTATATAATTTTCATTTATATATATAACTTATTATAACGGGGCGGGACGGGGATGGGGTGGGGACAGACTCATACACATTCCTTACCCGTTTCCCTTTTTTTTTAAAAATTATCCTTATCCCTTACCTGATCCCTAAAAAATTCTCAAATTTCCAACCCATTTGGGGCGGGGCGGGGCGGCCGGAATTGCCATCCTTATATGTAAGAGGGGTGTGACTAAGGTGTGCCACACTTGATGTGTTCCTAGCACCTCTCGACAAATAAATGCTTCTGAAACGTTAGGTGGGAGCTAGCTAGGTACGATAGTGACATATGGGCTCGTTTGGATGCGAGATTAGGTTTCGATGTATTATGTAAGAAGAGGGGATTGAATAGTAGGGGTATTGGTTAATAAGAGATGACCCACATTGATGTAATGTTTATGGAAAGGGTATTAAATAGCACTTGGTTTGGATGAGATATTAGAAATGAGTCTAAGGAAGGGTGAATGATGTAAAAAACTATCAAATGATCAATTTGACCTTATGCAGTCCCAAACTTAATTATGTATTACATTATATATATAATTACAAATATAATTAATCTTTCACACTTTAAGCCTTAATATTTAATTTTACTAATAAATGTACTAATTTAATAATATTACAAAATAAAAAAGTCAGTTTTAATTTGATAAAATTCGTTTTTTTAATATATAAACTGTAAGTCAGTTTTACTAACAACTGTAGATTAAATTCGTTTTTAATCTTTCACACTTCGTTTTTTTAAATTTTATTTTTTAATATATAAACTGTAGGTTAAAAAATTAAGTGTTCCAATTTTCAATCTGTTTAAATTAGTGCAAAGATACTATTTATCTGATCATTTTATTCTAAAGGGTCATAATTAGTTTTTGGCTTTAGGACTCTCGTTGATTAGTTCTAAAATATTTGGTTGTACGACTTTCTTAGGGCTAATCAACTAGAGTTCTAAAGTCAAAATTTAACTATGACCTTTTAGAATTAAATAATCAGAAAAATAAAAATTTCCCTCCAATTCAAACGGATTGAAATTTGGAATATTTAATTTTCAACCTACAGTTTATATATTTAAAAATTAAGTACTTTAATTTTCAATCCGTTTGAACCGGTACGAAAATTCTATTTGTCTGATCATTTAATTCTAAAAGGTCATAATTAATTTTTAATTTTAGAGCTCTCGTTCGTTAGCTTTAAGATATTTGGTTGTAGCTCGGGGTGAAAAAAGGGAATCAGGAGGGATAGAATCGTCTGAAATAGAGAGAGATTTTGGGGGATTCCACAACAACTGGTAGAACCTACCCATGGCTAACACCCCCTCAGTCGGTATTAGGGGGTGTAGTGGAAAACCGGGCTAAGAGAATACCCCTCCATTTTGGAATGCCAAATGGGTTATTAGTTAGGCTGAGTCTCAAGTAGAAGTGGCAAACGGGCGGGTTTGGGTGGATTGAAACGGGTCGTTGGTCAAATATGGATGGGTCATATATGGGTCAAAAAGTAAACAGGTTGAAACGGATCGGATCGTATATGAGTCAAGCTAAACCCAAACTAACCCGACCAGTTTTCCTTCGCCCCCCCCCCCTCCCCCCCCCTACTCCT
>BPLS01000418.1:543782-577455 GCA_019656275.1 Rhododendron kiyosumense | reverse complement strand
CCCTTCCCCTCTCTTCTCCCCCCCTTCTCTGATTTGTCGATGATTCAAAAAAGTAAAATTTTATGATTAAAATTTAATTTTTTTTTGGAATAAAAATGAAGTAATTAGAGGTTGAAAAAGCTTTAAAAATTTAGAATTTTTTTTTCATTTTCAAACAGTAACGTAACTTCGACGAAGAGTCAAAAGCAGCATTAGAGAATTGTTTAGAGGACGATGATTGTACGAATTGTACAGTTTCGGTCTTTGTTTCGTTTGCCGAAGTCACCGCTTAGGTTTGGATTAAAAAATCAAGTGATTTTTTTTTGTCTCTATTTAAATTTTTTTGTATTTATTTATGTTGTGATAAACTTTTTATTCCTATTAGTTGTCTTGATGAGATAATCGAAAAAGTTTTTTTTTTTTTTACTTTTACAATAAGGGGGTCCTCACGAGTAGCTACGTCATTAGGTCTACCATAAGGGGGTCCCACGAGTAGCTACGTCATTAGGTCTACCATAAGGGGGTCCCCACGAGTAGCTACGTCATTAGGTCTCATGATTGTACTGTACTTTTTACCTTTCACTTTTTTCCTCCTCCGGTTCTTTCAGAAAGTCTGCTGTGCAGCAAATGCTCTTTTGGTCCCAACGAGAAAGGAGAGAGAAAGAGAGGGAGAGAGAGAAAGAATAGAGGGAACTGCATGTCCTGACTTTACTTTTAGTTAGAGAGAGAGAGAAAGATGGGTGAATTGAATCGATTGTTGTCAAATCATTGAAGTTGGGAGACAGTGCGGACAAGAGAGAAAAAGGGGTATTGGACCATTTTAATTTAAATTCATATTAAATTCACTTTCAATCCATCTAAACTCATAAAAATATGGGTTGATATGGGTTGAACCCATATTAATCCATTACAAAATATGGGCGGGTTGGATTGGGTTACAAGTGACGGATTTAGACGGATTAAGAAATATGAGTTAAAATTACCACATCTAGTCCCAGGGATTAAAATGAGGATTTCACAACCCCTTCACAATACCCTGTCCAAACAGGCCATATATATAAATGGTAGTTTCTAATTCCCTTTTCAATCCTTTCTCATCGACCATATCTCCATATATATAAATGGTAGTTTCTAATTCCCTTTTCAATCCGTTTTCATCGACCATCAGTATTCATGTATTAGAGGAAAGATGTTCGTTTACTTGCGGAATCGTTTAATTAACTGGATTTTAAATGATACTTTCTCCGTTTCTATTTTTTGATCCCTTGTTCCATTCTAATTGGATGGTAAATATAGTATATTTTTCAATTGGTAATACATTTTATATACAACATGATTTTTATTTGATAGTTCTCGATTAGTAATACTATTAAACAAATTTTTAAAATCACATAAAATCTCATAGATTACGAGATATGATCAATATTGGATTCATAACTTTTTTTAAAAAGTTGATATGATGTTTTCAAAATATTATGAATCCAAAGGGCCGGCACATATATATCGTACAAATTAAAATCCAATTGGAGTGTGTATTGTATAATTTTCCTTAACAAATTGAACCGTACCATTTGGAAAATTCACAGATCCATCCGTGCATTCTAATTTCTAACTGTTAAAATTAAATACTCCGTAGCAATAGCCACAATACCGGACCAATTTAATTTCATGCATCGTCTTACACATTGAGAAAGAATTTCTAAATAGGAAAGACGACATACATTTTAAACTAGTTTTCTTTTGTGAATCTCTAAGCCCTGGGGCATGGATGGCCAGCCTTTGAACGAATCGGAACGTAAATTGCCACGAACATCTTGATTGTCGATCGAGCTTTGTTGAATGTTGTATAGTCTCTGGCTTTTGTTTCCTGGCTTATCCCTTTGCTTCATGGTCCCGTCATGATGAGCTAATTAAGTGATTTGCTAGGCTTCTTTTTTTTTTTCTTTCCTCTTCGATGTACTTTTATCGAGTTAATAACTACTAATATCCTCTTTTAACCGATTAAAAACCATCTTGACCATCGAATAATTTTTTTTTTTACATATGACCGATAAACAACAGATAGATCGATAACAAATTAAAAAGACGACTCACATCTTTCGTGGTCAGTCGAATAACAACGACAAATAAATGAACTTATCGTGTTAAACTTCTATGGCTCAGCGATATATGTCAGTCTTGATCACAAAGACTAAAATTGGAATTTAGAACTATATATTCATCACATGCAAATAAGCTGTAGTTGATTGGTTTAAGGTTTTATTTTTTGGTGTTTTTGTTTTGTTTTGTTTTGTACCAGGTTTTGGAGCTGTTTGGGAGGGTTTTCTGAGGTGGCAGTGGCAGTGGTCGTTCGATCGGCTGGTGTTTTTGAGACGGTGGTGGTGGTCATCAGATGTGGCAAGTGTGGATACGACTCCCTTTGACTGTCGCGGTTTCTATTCTATGGTCATCCGGTGCTCTGGCTGTTCAGTGAAGGGCGTGAGCATGCATCGTCATTTTTTTTTGGCTTTGGTGGCTGCTGATAGAGGTGGCTTGTGGTTGTAGGTTCTTGTACGGCAGTGGGTTGCGGAGGTGGCGGCGGTGATCTGGCGTCGTGAATGAAGCTGTTATGATGTTTGGTTGAGTTGGTTTCTTACCGACCCCCTTTTTTTTTTTTAGGGTTTTCCTCCTGATTTAGTCTCAGCCTGTAGGGCCTAGATCAGTTTCATTCGTGTGGTTTGGAAAAGAGGGTCTTGGGCGGTTAAACCAGTGTACCAAAACCCCTATTATCTTTGTACTTCGTGTTATGAGTTAATAATTTTTTTTTTTGCTGATCAAAATAAATAAATTAAGCTACTATATTATTAAACAAGTATCACATTGTCCATGCCTAAAGGCACAAAGCAATGCGTTTTGAGCACAAAAAGTTTTTTTTATCATAAAAAGTGCTTTATTTTTTATCCCTCATTGCTGTTTTCAATTTTATAATTCGAAGAATAACATATAATCCGTGTGTATGACATTACTAATGATCATTCAAATCACATAAATTTGAGCCAACAAATTCAAATCCAATACCATGGTGTATTCATAAGATCTTATGTTATTTTTTTCCCCGTATATGATTGTAGGGAAATCAACTCTAAAAGGAAACAAATTAAAAAAAATATTGAATTGAATGTAATGAAATCAACTTTAGATAGAAATCAATTATTTAGTTGATTTACATTCAAAAAAATAAATTTTTTTAAGGAAACAGTCTAAAAGCAATCAATTGAAAGAATTTTTCAATAAAGTTAGGATGTTTATATTGGAAAGTATGCTCTTAATTGGACGGATATGATCTATCGAAAATTCTATCCGATGGTTGTAGAGAGTGTTGGGTTTATATAGATAAATAGAAACCGCTCTGTTTTATAATATAGACTAGTACTTATCCGTGCTTACGGCACTACACACCCCTGTTGAAATTGCTCGAGCCTATGACACTTGTTAGCTAGTGGTTCAAATACTAAATTAATTCATTAGTGTGTAGTATGTGATCCTCTTCTTAGTGGCACGAAAGAGAATTACTCGTGCATACGACACTCCATCAACTAACATTTTAAGCTAGCTACAAATAACTATCAATTTACTTATGAAATCCCAGGAAATACCAAGTAAAAAAGTTAAAATAGCATTACTATAGATTCTCCACCACATACATTAAACCCATTTGCATAAATGAAAGAACATATTAGAACTCAGAAATCAAAAATCTCAATGTAACTTCAATCACTAATAATTATCAAACGTCATAAACTAACCATATAAAGAGTTTAAAAAAAATTAGTTTGGACCACGAGAAAAAAACAAGCTATCGAAAAAAGCTATAAAGAAGTCAGGCTTTGGTTGAAATACCTCAGTATAAGCGATCACCGGAGGCAAAGTGTTTGTCCATGCCTACGGCACTACCCACCCTGATTGGAATTGACTCAATTTGTTGAAAATTAATGGTGGCAATTCCAACCCATATTTTAGAATCCGCCCATTTATAACCCAACTTAATCCACCCATATTGTATAAATAGGTTTATATCAACCCATATAAACCCATATTTACATGGGTTTAGGTGGGTTGAAAATTGATGGGATTAAACGAGGAAGCACCCAAATACCGAGATTCAAACACAGCCACAATCGCAACTAATGGAAGTACGATGAAAAATAAAATAGAGAGAGACATACATGAATTACGTAGTTCGGCAATAACACGCCTACTCCACGGAAAGGATCCTGTTCTTTCACTATGAGAGAATTAGTATAAGAGAACACGTACCCGAGTTTGAAAACCCAAACCCAACCCCTTGTACACACACTCTCACCAAGAACCCACTCTCACACCAAATACAAGACTTGACTTACACTTGCACACATGCCACACACTGTTTTTCTTATCTTTTCTGTTGCCAAAAAAACACTTCTCATGCCATTATATAATCAGTTAACAACCTACCAAATAACCCTTGCATTAATAACATATTACATGTTCCCATCAAGGAAGTTGGAAGGTCACACGGCAATGAAGGAAATCAGCCAACACCAGCATCACTTCGGTCCCAGAGACAAAAAACCATGTGCAAGACTTTTAATTAATCTGGGATTTGAACCATCCCAACAAAAATGAGTTCAATATGGGTTAGAATTAAAAGATCCAGTCCCTGCACAAGAGTTAACTAATAGCTACTGTTCAGCTAAAATCTCGCCTCCTGTGCCATAAATTCGGTGTTCAACTAAGATTCCTATCTATAACCGAGGGTGGTAGCCTAGTTGGCACGGGTGATGGGGCTTGAGTGCGGAGGGACGCGTGGAGGGCCCTGTGCCAGCTGTGCGCCTAGGCGGTGCTATGGTGACGGCCTGTCCTCACGGATAGTAGCTATGACTCAATCCGAACATTCCACAGCAGGTTGGGAGCCTCTATGGTCACGCCCAAGGGGGGTTGCTACGCCGGTCGCTCCCTCCTACCCTTTTTACAGTTAAAAAAAAAACTAAGATTCCTATCTCAGATAAAAAATAAAAAAAATAGATTCCTATCTCTCACTCTCTCAATTTCAATAATATTCCTCTCTCTCTCTCTCTCTCTCTCTCTCTCTCCATTTCAATCAGATCCCTTCGACTTTAATAAGACATACATAGTAATTATAAGGCTAACCGCGCGTTAAGGAATTTGAGGTTTTTATTTATTTAATTTGTCTTTCTTTCAATTTTCGCATTTGTTCGTTTTGCGACAAATTTTTAGTCACTGTTGATTCGTTTCGACAAAACAAATTGGAAAAAAAAATACTGTATGACTTTTACCCGAATTTTTTTGAAAATATTCAAGATAAAACCCAAAAAGCCGACTTTTGGGACTTTATCTTGGATATTATAAAAAATATTAGGATAAAGTAAAAAAATTACTTTTTTGATTTTTTTTTTTGTCGAAATGAATCAATAGGGGTCAAAAGTTTGTCTCAAAATGAGCAAATGCAAAAAAAAATTCAAATGAAGACAAAATGAAAAAAATCCAAGAATCTCGTTGCGAAACTTAGCCTGGATTTTCTATGAGGAAAATATGTGTTGATCTCTTTTAATGGCAAAAATGTTATCATTGTGTCATTGAAGTCGGGTTTTTTTTCCGTTCAAGATAAAATACATTAATTTTGGTGGGACATTGAAGCGAAGTTAGTAATATAAATATTGTGCACAATATGTAATAGGTGGGTTTGGGTTTATCATTATTGATTCGCCTTGACGAAAGAAATCAGAAAAATAAAAAATTATGACTATACCCAAATATTTTAGGAAGGGTAAAAGTTAAAAAAAAAAAAATTACTTTTTTGATTACTCTCGTCAAGACGAATCAATAGAGGTAAAAAGTTTATCGCAAAACAAACAAATGTGAAATTTTTTGAATAAGAACAAAATAAAAAAATCCAAATAACCCAAAAAATCTGTTTCCTCTAAAAGCAGGAAAATAATTTTTGAATGCATTGTGAATGCTATAAATGTAGCACCTATCCCCTTGCTACCATCATAAATCAAGGGGGAGGGAGGAGAGGGGAGGGGAAAAAAAAAAGGATCAGGCGGGTTTGGGTTTGGCTTGACCCATATTCGTCCCGATCCGTTTCAACCCGTTTACTATTTGACCCATATTTGACCAGTCCATATTTGACCCACAAATCCGTTTCAATTCGCCCAAACCCGCCCATTTGCCAACTCTACTGAAAATTATGTACCCATGGAGTTATTATTCTGAAGTTCAATTTTTGCCAAGACTTGCATCAATTTCTACCCATGTAGGTACGGACAACCCGATGATAACAGAAAAAGGAAGGGAGAAAAGGAAAAAGAAGGGTCTGAAAACACATGGATCTGGGCGCGGACTACACTGCTAAACTATCATTCAAAACGGAATGTCAAGAGAAGTTAAAATAACAAAACTTGATTACGTGTAACATTTAAAACCACACCCATCAACCCACACCAAAAAAATCACAAAATTTCTTGAACACTCGGAACAGGCACAAATTCCACCTAGAACAGCAGTTAGATTGAAATTTAAACACTACTTGCACCCTGAAAAGAAACAGATACCAAAAATTTCAAAAAAAATCTTAAAGGAATGTTTCACACGGCTTTCAAAAAATGATTTTTTTGTTAGACCTGTTACCTTTGCTTTCACTATAAACCACAAAGTCTCTATAGCGTCAACAAAACCCAAGGTGGGCAACAAAAAAATAGAAGAGGTACGAATTTTGCCACATGCATTTTACTCCATCCGTCCCAAAATTTTTGGTCTTTTTCGATATTCGCGTCATTCTTTAAACTCTTATATATCTCCCAATTTATGATTTTTTTTAATTTTAAAAATTTTGTATTATAGATCTAACCAAAAACTATCAAACAAGATCCATATTGCATCTTATTAGAGATTCATATTGAAAAATACAAGCGATTGAAAATTAACACAAATATCGAAAAAATTCAAACAACATAGGACAGAGGTTGTACCAAATACATTGTGGGCAACATAAAATACCTCTCATAAGTGGAGGAGTGTTATGGAGGAAGTCTAACTCGATTTGATTTCTCCGGATGCTGACGGTAAGTGGACGATCCCGGTGCTCGACAATCGACCCCTTCACCGTATTGGAAGTTAGAATCGTAGAAAGGAAGCAAGGAATTGCTTTCCCCCCCTCCATGTGGGGAAGTCAAAGTTTCTCCGGAGAGAGAGAGAAGAATTTGAATCTGTTTCTTTTTTCCTTTTTTGTTTGAAGTTCCTTGGAAAGATAATAGATGGCAATTTTGTAATATATGTAAAGAACATGAGCACTTTAATTACTTAGGGAGAATGAACTGTCAGCCCTTGGATCAAACAAATCTGAACTGCTCCAATAACTTATTTCTACACCTTTCTATTTTATAATAGAGATAGAGATAGTCGACCCGAAATTTTTAAGGCCTTAATCAATTTCGGTTTGGCCTATCCCCTGACCTAACTTTCAAGTCAGCTGCCAAACAGTCCACTAAAATTCTTCAACACAAGCATATATATATATATACACACATATACTATGAGCTAGAGACAGTACATTAGCTTCTCCCTCCCTCCTCATCCCCCCCCCCCCCCTAGAAAACTGGTAGTACGTATAATGGGCTTGGAAGCTCTAGTTCATGTGTTTCTTGTATCATTTCCCGGCCAAGGGCACGTCAACCCTTTACTTAGGCTAGGAAAGAAACTGGCTTCCAGGGGTCTTCTGGTAACTTTCTCGACGCCGGAGAGTATTGGAGAAGAGATGCGGAAGGCTAGCAACATCACCGACGAGCCCACTCCCGTCGGCGATGGTTTCATCAGGTTCCTTGAATTACGACTAGTACTACTGTATAGTATGTAGAAGTAGTACGTAAAGTCGTAAACAGGCATAGCTTTAGCTTATGTTCCAATATATAGGAAGGAAATTAATATTTTCCCGAAACAAATCAAGCGTATAAATAAACAAAATTATTGTTCCACATGTAAATTAACAGTGCAAAGGAGGGTTTTTTTCTAGCTTATAGCTAGAGTGTGTGTTTTGTGGTTAATGAAATTTACTTATCCAAGGCAAAACATGCAAAAGGGAAGAGAAAATAAGGGTAAGAAATCAAGAGAAACAGGACAATTTAAAAAAAAATAGAAAGGCAATTGCAAAAATAAAAACCGAGAATTTTTATTTTCTCTTCATTTTCCTAAGTTTCAAACACACTCTTCTAATGCGCGCATTTTCCGAACAGGTTCGAGTTCTTCGAAGACGGTTGGGCCGAAAACGAGCCGAGACGCCAAGACCTAGACCAATACCTCCCGCAACTCGAACTCGTCGGGAAACAGGTCCTCCCCAAAATGCTCCAAAAACACGCCGAAAACGGCCGGCCTGTATCCTGCCTGATAAATAACCCCTTTATCCCGTGGGTCTCCGACGTGGCCGACTCCCTCGACCTCCCCTCCGCCATGCTGTGGGTCCAGTCCGCCGCCTGCTTCTCCGCCTACTACCACTACTACCACAACCTCGTCCCGTTCCCGTCCGAATCCCAAATGGAAATCACCGTCCAATTGCCCAACATGCCCCTGCTAAAACACGACGAGATACCGAGCTACCTCTACCCCACCACGCCGTACCCGTTCCTGCGGAGGGCAATCATAGGACAGTACAAAAACTTGACCAAACCGTTCTGCGTTCTCATGGACACGTTCGAGGAGCTGGAGCGGGACGTGATTGAGCACATGTGCAGGTACTGTTATCTTGCCTTTGGCCCCTTTAATCTCTGCAAAAAGTTTTATCCGAGATTAATAAATTTCTCTTTCGCTATTCAAAAAAAAAAAAAAAAACATGTGCAGGTACTGCCCGATAAAGGCGGTGGGGCCGTTGTTTAAGAATGCGGAGGCGGCGGGGAAGGGGTCGGGGGCGGTGAAGGGGGATTTTATGAAGGCAGACGACAGTATTATTGGGTGGTTGGACGACAAGGAGGCGGCGTCAGTGGTGTATATTTCGTTTGGGAGTGTGGTGTATTTGAAGCAGGAGCAGGTGGATGAGATTGCGGAGGGGATTATGAGGGCTGGGGTTTCGTTCTTGTGGGTTATGAAGCCGCCGCACAAGGATTTGGGGTTTGAGTTGCTGGTTTTGCCGGACGGGTTCTTGGAGAAAGCAGGTAAATAGTGTTCTTGCAGACACCTTTAAAGCACAACTCCGAACATATATATATGGTTGCGATCAAAACCGTTCGATGTACATAAATCCATGTGGATTGAATAGTTCTAATCAAAGTAGCGTTTAAAATTGCGTTTTAAAGATGCATACGTAGCATAATTCTTGAACAAAATAATTTCGCACGGTTGTCAATGATATTTAAGTTATTTTGGGTTTTTGTTTGCGTCATGGTTTTTTCAATGACGTTAGTGACTTTAGGGTTGTCTTACATGGATTTTTACAATTTCGGTCTATAATTTTATATTTTTCTAATCAAGACAATTGATTCTGAACTTCAAACCTGCTCCCCGTGGGGCTCGACTGATTCATCTAGAAAATATAGATGAACAGCCAGATAAAAACTCAATAGAGTATGCCCATTGAAACAATTATTTTTTTTCCAAACACAACATGGCCATTTATTTCTATTTTCACTTTTGGTGACTTTGCCATATTGGCTAAATCGACTAAATTGACTAAAATTCATAATTTCACTGATTTTAATACAAGTCATTCAACTCACATAAATCAACTAAAATCCCATCGACAAGTGGGGAAAAAATTTCTCTATCACCTTGGTTCGAAGATAAAGCCACTCCCCAAAATGTCTTACTATTATTATCCTGTTGTTGTCATCTTCTTCTTGTTCTTTTTCCTCTCTGGATCAACTTTGAGTACTGTACCTGTTTCTAACTGGACTTAACTGGGTTAACAGGTGACAAGGGAAGGGTGGTGCAATGGAGCCCACAAGAGCAAGTCCTGGCCCACCCATCCGTAGCCTGCTTCGTAACCCACTGCGGGTGGAACTCGACAATGGAAGCCCTAACCAACGGAATGCCGGTGGTGGCGTTCCCACAGTGGGGCGACCAAGTCACCGACGCCAAGTACTTAGTCGACGTGTTCAAAGTCGGTATCAGAATGTGCAGGGGGGAGGCCGAGGACCGAGTCATCCCGAGGGACGAGGTGGAGAAGTGCCTGAGGGAGGCCACAAGTGGTCCGGTGGCGGCGGAGATGAAGGCCAACGCCTTGAAGTGGAAGGAGGCGGCGGAGGAAGCGGTGGCGGAAGGCGGCTCCTCCGACCGCAACCTGCATGCGTTTGTGGATGAGGTTCGGAGTAGAAGTTAAGGTATCGCGTTGAAGTCAATCCCTGTATTTGTGGAGAAATAAGCTTTGTATGCGTGTGGTGTGGATTCTATGGTATTGCACGGTGCGACACGTGTGGCGTATCGATTGGAAGCCGTCATAATCTTTTTTCTTTGCCATTCGTTAGATCTCGAAACGTTGTAATCTAAGTGTTGAATAAATGTGTAAGGACACTGTGTAATGGTGACACCAAATAGTTTTTTTTTAATAATTGGAATGCCCTTCGTGGGACCTGCCACTGAGGACCTGATCTTCTGTCTCTTTCTGTTTTAGAATCCTCTATTTTGGGTGGAGAGCTATTAGGCCCCGTTCCACTTTTTTTAAAAAGTAATTTTTTCAAAAGAAGGTAATTTCAAACTCAAATATAACGAAAATGAAAAATAATTTTTCAATTTTTTTTGCATCGTTTAAAAGATCTCAATGAGATCTATCAAATAAGATCTATATTGATAGGAAAATTATTTGCGTAAATACATAATTTTTGAGCTTGAAATTATTTTCTTTTTCAAAAAGTAACTTTTTTCAGAAACTGGAACAGCCTCTTAATCACCCCCCCTGTCGGTCGGGGGGTTTCTGACACAATCGACAGGAAATTTTTCATTTTACCCCGTCCACTTGTTCTCTCTCTCCCTCATTTTTCTATCTCTTATTTTATTTTTCTATAAATTTGTAAATGTTAATAACTTTTTTTTCACCTATTTTTTAAAATAAATTTTAGATTTTTGAAATCTACTCAACAAAACCAATCAAACGAGCCTAATATTGATGGTGAAATAATGTAAAACGGAAAAATTATATTTTTTTTAACCATATTTTTTAATATATAAACTGTCCGAAGAAGTTGAAATCACGTATTTTTTTAAATAAATTTTATATATTTAAAATCTATTCAACGAAACCTATCCAACAAATCTAATATTGAATATAAAATAATGTGTTTAATCAAAGGTACGTTGCCTGAATCAGTATTTTATTATCTTTGAACTAATTAATCAACCATTATTGCATAGTACAAGATTAACAAAAATAAGTACCAAATATGTATAATAACAACGGTAATAACTAACCTGGTCAGTCGTAAATTCCGCTGTGTAATCACGTCTAACGTAGGAGCTGCTCTCCCCACAAGGAATATTATTTGCAATATCGTTTCCAACTGACCAATTATCCGAAAATAAAAAATTGTACTGATCCATAATGTTCTTTTACGAAACTCTCTCTAGACACTTTGTCAATCAATAATAATCAAAAACTGTCCAGTCCTAAGGCTTATAACCCCTTAAATAAGATGCAAACCCTAACCCTACTAGGAAAAGGAAAAAAAACCAATGTTGGAAAGTTCTGAAATTATTACATATTCTGAAAATATAAGAAAAAATAAAACTTCTCCAACAAGAACGAATGTTATTGGACTTTCCTATCAAAAGTTATAAACAAAAAGATTACTTCCTAAATGATCATAACTAAAATGATCAGAAATTTTTTTCCCTTTCCACTGGTTCAAATGGATTTAAATTTGAAACACATTTTTTAACCTCGTTAGACAGTTTAAACAACGAAAAAAATATAATTTTTCCGTTTTACATTATTTCTCCATCAATATTAGGCTCGTTTAATAAGTTTCGTTGCGTAGATTTCAAAAATATTTTATTTTTTTAAAAAAATACGTGAAAAAAAGTTATTAACATTTAAAATTTTATAAAAAAAATTAAGAGAGAGAGAGAGCACATGGATGGGGGTCGATTAGTAACCTTCTTTTGGGTGGATTTGGCTTTAAAAGCCAAATGGTAACTAACTTTGTCTTTATTGAACAAAATTTGTATTTTTTAATTTTGCGTCAAATTTTTATAACTTATTAATTCGTTTCGGCGACAGAAATCGGGAAAGTATAAAATTTTGATCAAAACTCATAATTTTATTAAACAAAAGTAAAAAAGAAAAAGAGTTGTCTTTTCAACTTATTTTTGTCTTTATTCAAAAATTATAAGTTTCGATTAAAATTTTTTACTTTTCCGATTCCTCTCGTCGAGATGAATTAATAAGTCACAAAAGTTTGACGCAAAATAAACAAATGCAAAAAAATATAAATAAAGACAAAAAATAAATTACTTAACTTTTCAATCTAAACCTATTCTTTATTCTAGGGGTGTTCAAGAAAATCACCCGAACCCTAAAACTGGTCCGATTCGGACCGAACCGTCCTATTTGGACTGGTTCTATGATCAGGTTATGGTTTCAAAAAAATAAGAACTGTTAATTTTGATTCGGTTACTGGTTCTCAATTAAAGAACCGTGGTTAAAATCGGACTGAACCATTTAAAACTAATATATATAATTATATAAAAATAAATATGCGTAGAGACGGGTCTACTTTTTAAACATGGAAGAAATTTAGTGTTATTCTCCTGCATAAAAAGGGGGTCGCGTTTTTTTGTAATCCTCAATATTCTATTTTGTCTTAATAATTGTCTCCGTATTTATTAAGGTGGTCATGATTTTGTTGTGTTGAGTTCGCATTGGAGAGTGTGTAGAACTGTCGATTCAAGATTTTTTCCATTTTGAGACTTTAATGTATGGGATTTTCATATGATGCATAATAGAAACATGGAAATTGATAATGTCAAAATCTTTTTTGTTTTTGTCAAAATTTTTTTTGTTCCTACCAAAACTCTTTTATTGCATGACTTGATTGTCCTCCACTACACCGCTTACTTTACAAAAATACCCCTTGAAATCGCATAAATGCAAGGCCTGTTTTTTGGTTCCACGTTTCAAGCAAAAATGCAAAATTCTATCAATTCACAAGCAACCCAAGAGCTAATTTTAGAAGACAAGCAAACAAAAATTAAACATCAATGTTTTCCTATTCCATGTTTTCATCAATTCAAAAGCAACCCATCTAACAAACACGAGCTAATTTTAGAAGAATTAAACATAAAAAATGATAATACTCTAGTCTTTGCACAGAAACTCCATTATGCATACTCTGGTCTTCTCACACCTTCCTTACCACAACCTGAAAATTTTTAAAAAAAAATGATGAAAGAGAGAATCAAAACAAAAATAATAATAATTTCAGTTGTATTCTTTAGTCTCTACACAAAAACTCCATTATGCATATGTTGAACAGACTTAGAAGTAAAGTATTACTACTTGAAAATAAAAAAGAGAACATAAGATAGAGTTATCAAAGTTACGAAAAAAAAAATTAATATTCCTCAACTCCTCCATCTCTCCGTTGAAAATTGGTATATCTATTTGAACGAAGTATATTGTCACAAGAAAAATTACACCATCAACATGATTTTAATTTGACATTGACAATACACACATTGAGGCCTACAAAATAAATGGTTGGATCGTCAAATGGTACCGTTGTTGTTCTTATCTTGTGTATCACAAATGGGATCACATGAGATCGTTGAATGAAAGAATTTAAATGAATTTATGTTCTTGACAACATTGGAAAGAGTAAATTCACTCTTTTCTGGTGGTTTGTTTCCTAGAAAAGGGGGACATGTGCTTTGTGCACAAAATTGGGATGAAGAAAGGGGTTGTGGAAAGGCAGTTGCCAAAAGAAGGGGTTGGTGGAGGAGGGTAATTGAGCGACTTCAGATTGGTGGTATGCAATATGATGAACATACTATGCACCTTTGAGTTATCGGATCGTGCATTCGACGGTTCGAATCTCATCTCGGTAATCAACGATTTCTCAATCATTCATTAGATGCACGATTCGATGGCTCAGAGGTTACGCAACACAGCACTGCGCACACCACTGCACAGCACCATCCCCCAATTCATAATTGAGAAGTGGATTCGGATTATTACTAAATCAAAAATGGATGAAGGATAATTAGGGAACGTGGGAAAATAAGAACCTCTCCCAACAAAGACATGCTCAAGAAAGAAAAGAAAAGGACCCTAAATTAATTAATAAATGAGGGCCATATTTACTTTGATCCTTTCTCCAAATGGGTGTTATTTGGCCAAAGATCATTTTCAATAATTTCACTACTCTGACTTTGTAGGATTAGCCTCTCAAGATTAATCGATGTACTATGTAATCTAATCTGGACATTTGAATTATGGAAAAAAAAAAAAACCCAGCATAACCTTAGAAAAAGCATATGTAAAGAGCTGCACTGAACTTTAGTAGTAACTAATAGTAATTCTTAGAGCATCTCCATCGTAATAAGCAAATGAGTGTGAATAAGCAAATTTAACAACAATGCTAAAAAAACACTTCACCTCACATTGTAATAAGCAAAATTACAAGTTTTTTAGCAAATAACCAAATTTCACTCATTCCATAACCAAATTTAACAATTTTTACCAGTAACCAAAATTCAATAACCAAACCCAATAGCCAAACTTAAAACTCAATAACTCAAAAACACCCCACATTGGAATTGTCTCATCGAGACGAATTTGGTGTGATCAGGCGCGTGATTGAAACTCGTTTGCAATTGGACATAAATGCATTGTGTATTGTGGGGTTTTTTTTTGTTAGGGATGCAAAAATAACCAATGTGGAGGTAGATGTTAAATTTGATTATAAACTAAATGGATAATTAAATGCTCACGTGGCACATTTTAATTATTGATTTTGATTATTCCCATTGCGGATGCTCTTAGATGGAAGAAAAAGGAGCAAATTCCAGGCCGCTCCTATTTTTGGGCATCTTAGCCCGCCAGGTCCTTTCCACCAAAAATGCAATTCCTTACAAGTCCTTTGACAAATTTACCCTTATTTGATCACAGCCAGCAAAACACTCTCATCGGGAGAGACCAGATGGAGATGGTGTCCATGGAGAACTCCGCCGCCATCCACCAGATCATCGTAAACGGCGCCGCCCTCCTTGCATCCACAACCCAGATCAATCGCGCTCTGCCATCACCACCACCCATAGTTTTAAATATCGGCCGGTACGAACCGTATCGGCCGGTTCGTACCGGAATTTGAGGGTTCCGGTTCGGATATAGGCCGGTATAACGGGGAGACCGGAAATCGCAGGTGAACCGGCCGATTTCCGGTACGTATCGGTCTGTAACGGATTTTTGTGGCCGGTTCGGCCGGTTCGGGGTTCAGGAAGAAGGGAAAAAAAAGATTCAGGAATCAGAATCTTGCAAAATCAATCTCTTGCATGAGAAAACGTGGAGGAAACCAAACAAAGATCAGTCTTGAGAAACTATGGGTAGGAATTTCGATCATTCGCACAAAGAGAGAGAGAGAGAGAGAGAGCGAACTCGATAGAGAAGAGAGAGAGATGTACCAGTAGCCATCGTCTCCGACGAAAAAGCTCGGAAGTAGTCCACCGTCTCTCAGAACTCCTCCTTGTACGCGATCGGCACAGCCTAGTTTGGCCCATCGTCTTGCTGGAACGGGGTCACGACCGTCACGTACGGCACTGGTTTCGTGGGGATTGGCGTCGTTTGGCGTGGGGGTGGGTGTCTGTGGGTGAGAGGAAGAGACATTGGTGGTGCGGCGACGTTGGTGCTGTTCCGGCGTGGGTGTGCTGGCCACGGTGGTGGAGAAAGAGAGTGAGTGGGTGTTGGATTTTAAAGGAGAGAGAGAGATGACAGGGGATCTCCTTCGGAGAAAGAAGGGATTGCAGATGGCTATTGAAAAATTTCTCCTGTTAAAAGAGAGTAAAGTTAGAGAGAGAGAGGGGGGGTGGGTTGGTTGGTTGGTGTACGGTGAGACTTTTTATTTTAATTCAGGAATACTTTTTATTTTAATTTTTTGACAGGGCATGCTAAATTGTGGTGTGCTACGCCATACACTACCAAATCTTAAAAAGTGGAGCACTTTCCCACAGCCTGTCATCGTTATCTTCTCTTTTCTTTATCTTGAAAGAGGCGTGAGGGAGCAGAACAAAGAAGAACGGGTTTGTAAAAAACCTCTACGGTGTGTTTATTTTAATGTCTTCATCTTATTTTTG
The DNA here is from genome assembly GCA_019656275.1 of Rhododendron kiyosumense. Classification (NCBI taxonomy): domain Eukaryota; kingdom Viridiplantae; phylum Streptophyta; class Magnoliopsida; order Ericales; family Ericaceae; genus Rhododendron; species Rhododendron kiyosumense. The sequence goes on along the minus strand of BPLS01000418.1, from coordinate 561,168 downwards.
TTGTTTATGTCAATTATATCGAAACTCATAATGTTGCATTTTTCTCATATTTGGAAAATCTTATTGACTTGCGAATTTTGATAAATTATCGGATATTTCACATGAAGAGAATGGGCTATTACATATCTTAAATTAATTAAAATGTGATAATTTAAGCCAATGTTGGGGGCAAAAGCCGCAAAAGTATATTTTTCAAGTTTTATATATATTGCTGATGCTTTTTAAAAATTCACGACCGCGACACCCGATTCCCGCGACGTATCACCGATATGTCCCGATACCGATATACCGCGACCGATACCGCGACGGCGACCGATACCGCGATTTAAAACTATGCCACCACCTCCTCCATCGCCGTCGTGGACGACCTCCAGGCCCTCAAGTTTTGCCTCTGCATAATCGGAAGCGGCCCGGCGGCCCACACAGCGGCCGTGTACGTGGCCCAGGCCGCTGCCGCCACGGATGGCGTAGTAGCCACGGCTCTCCGGTTGGTCCTCCACCGCGTCCACTAGGCCGCTGAGAGGTCCGGCAGATCCTCCGACTGGATCAACCACCGCCGCCGACTCCAGGCACCGTAGTACTAAGAAAGAAAGAAGCTAGCTAGCTAGAATGAAAATGAACTAAGAGCGAGGGATTAATTGTTAGAACTAATTACTGGAGAACACGGATGGCGGTTTCTCTAAGCTTAGAGCCCACACCAAGCTGATCAAGTGCATGCCAACCGTTTGAATGAATACCAATAGCCCCTCCAATTGCTCTTAGACGCCTTGATCTTTACAAAACAATGCTTCGCACACGATCCTCGTCATCCGCGAGGTCTCCATCTTCAAGATCCTTACCCGGTCCACCTCGGGCGGCTACAAGTGCGGCGAGTGGCTCCAGTCCGACAAGATCTGGACCGGCCGCCTCCGCATCGTCTCCCGCCACGACTGCTGCGAAATCCGCCTCGTAGAGAAGTTTCGAGCTCCTTCGAAGTTTTCGACGTCGACATGGATGTTTGAATTGCATCTCGTTCCTGTCGGTGAGTTTACAAACTTTTGAAATGTTCACTGCTGTGGTTTATATTAGTTTATTTTTATTATTAGTTAGAGGTGTGCATATTATGTATAAAAAATTGGTGGGAGGTCCACTGTACCATATTTGTAACCTACTATGTCCACTTCTAAATTTGATAACCCATCTAGTTCACTATTATAGTTATATAACCTAATAACTCTAATTTACTTAAAAAGAGATATTTTTCAAGACCAAAAAACCCTCCTATATAACTTATAGAGAGAGAAACCCTAAATCATAAAACAGATCTGAGCCTCCCTTCTCCCCCTCTCTCTCCTCCCCTCCCCTGGTGAACCGTTCGCCTGAGAAAGAATAAGGACGAGGACGCAAGCCCCAAGTCCGATGACGATGCAACTCCATTTCCTAGAGCTCTTCTGGTACACCCTCGCTTCCTGGAGCTGCTCGGTCCCTCGTCTAACGAACGAGCTCGCATGCGCCATGTGGCTCTATGTTGTTTAGCTGCTGCCCTTGCGCCTCAAAGTGAAAGACTCCGCCGAGAAATTCGCAGTCGTTCAGTTCGGCATCTGTCCATTCCGTGGGACCATTCGAAGCAATCTTTCATTGCTCACCCGTAAATTTTCTTTCTTTGTTTCATTTTTTACTTTTTCTCACGGTTTACAGTTTAATTTGGCAGCCCTATATTTATTTGCCTAATTCTCTGATTGGATGCTTGGGAAATGTAAGAAAAAGAAGGCAAGTTTGAGTATTTATCTTGTTTATGGACTTTCTTTTATTGATGGAAACTGGAAGTGGAAAGAATGAGGAAGAAAAAGTTCGAAAGGTTGAAATACTTAGAACCGGATTGTTGCTTGTATAATGGTATATTGTTATATATAACATTCTAGATTAGAAATATTCTATATTATTTAATAAATAGAACTTATAACGTTATATACGACCTTTTGTACCGTGTAACGTTATATATGAGCTTGTCATATATAACGGTATATACTTCGTTATTGATCACTTATACGTGAAAATATGTGATTTGAAACTCGGTTAGCAATGTGGTTTGGTTATAGATAATCTTCTCTACTGAGACATATATGTTATATGTGACAATTTGCCTTTAGTACCTAATTTTGTCCTGTAAAACTCCAAACAAAGGAACTAATAATGTTATATATTCTCTTATTAAATTGATCTGCGCAGCGGCTTCTCAAAAACATATATGAATATATCCATATAAGATTATATATGGTTATATGAGAATATTTGTGACCATGTGTGTGTGTGTGTGTATATATATGAGCTTATATTGACATAAAAAAAAAATTTACATAGAGAACATATAACGTTGTATATGAGATTTTGTCCTGTAAAACTCAAAGAAAAAGAGAGGAACTAATAACGTACGTTATATGTTCTCTTATTGAATAGGTACGCACAACAGCCTCTCAAAAGCACATATGGATATATCCATATATTATCAGAAGCAAGTCGAGGAAGTCGCTGCGCGGATCAATTCAATAAGTGATGGACAACGGAGCATATAACGTTATATGTGAACTTCTGTCATGTGTAATATGTGTTTTTTCTAGGGTTAGACATATAATGTTATATCTCCTTTTTTAGATATATTAATGTTGTTTATGTTGTTTTGAATATGTATATCTGTAGATATAGAGGTTATGGGAATACTATTCGAAGGCAGAAAATCACAAATTTTGAAGAATTCGATGAAGGTTTTGATGAAACGGTGAAAAAATGAGGCTCGATCCCCTGTGGCCTCATCAACATTCAACTGGGGATTCAAGGCACGACTGAAAACAAGAATAATGGTGGCATGATATATGAACATATGATGTTATTTTTTGAGATATATAATATTGTTGGAAAGATATGATGTTATTTTGAGAACATATAATTTTATATGTCATATTTTGTGAGACTTGAGCTACAGAAGCTTAAATATAATGTTATATATTCTGTTTTTTTGAAATTTAGAACTACAGAAGCTCACATATAATGTTATATGTTCTGTTCTATTTTTTGTGAGATTCAGAGTTACAGAAACTCAAATATAATGTTATATGTTTTTTTTTTGTGGCAATATTTAGATATTCAAAAACTCACATATAATGTTATATATTTTGTATAAACCAGCATATAACGTTAAAGATTAAAAATAAGAAAAACTAAAAAGAAATGTTGCATGTTAAAATAATTTTGCCACACATATAATGTTGTATGTTAGAAAATTTTTATCACTCATATAACATTAAAAAATCAATACAAGAAAAATAGGAAAAAATGGAAAGAAAAATTTGTCACATATATAACATTAAATGTTAAGTGTAGTGGGTTCAATAAAAAACTCAAAAAAAATGAAAAAATACGTTTTTTGTTACACATATAACGTTATATGTGGCGTGATGGCAGCGGCGACAATGGTGGTGGCGGTGATGGCCGCGGTGGTGGCAGCAGCGGCAATGGTGGTGGCGGTGGCAGCTTGATTGCAACAAAAACGAAAAAAATGGAAAAATTATATTTCCGTGTTAGCCAAACAAGGCCCTTGTTTTTTAAATGGGGTATTTTTGTCATTAAAATTATTAGTGGACTTAGTGGGTTATGAAACTTAGCAATGGATTAAATGGGTTTGGAAAGTGCTATAGTGGACTTATAAAAAATTCTCCCTATTATGTACTAGTCAGTGGGGTAGTATATAATTCAGTTTAGAGAGAGGGGGCATAAATTGTTTACTTTTGTTTGGATTCTGGAATACAACACTACTTGTTTCGTGATAAATAAAAAACACCAAACTTGATTTTGACGGACGAGTGGCGGAGGAGCCGGGGGTGCGGTGCTGAATAGGTTGTTGGTGGAGAGTAGTCAGGTGGGGGCAGTGATTGGGACGCCAAGATCAGTGAGTTCTTTTTTTTTTTTTTTTTTTGTTCAAATCTAGGAGTACATGGGAGTTAACACTGTTAACACTATTAATTTATTGGGAATTAACATTGTTAACATGGTTTCGTCTTTTTTTTTTTTTGTTGCAATTAGCATTTTTAATTGTAAATTTAGATAGAATTTAACACTGTTAATTATGGCGGCGGCGGCGGCGGCGTCGTGGTGGTGGCGGCGGCGGCGTGATGGTGGTCATTGTGGTAGCAGTGGTGGTCGTGGCGGAATGGTGATGGTCATTGTGGTGGCAAAGTGGTGGTGGTTTAGGAGATTGTATGGGCCGAAGGGTATTAACACCATTAATTGGGGTGTAAATTTAGACAAAATTTAACACTGTTAATTTTGACAAAAACTAACACTATTAATTTATTGGGAATTAACACTGTTAACATGGTTTTGTCTTTTTTTGCAATTAGCACTGTTAATTGTAAATTTAAATAGAATTTAACACTGTTAATTGTCGCATTGTGGTGGTGGTGGTGGCAGCAGCGGCAGCGTTGTGGCGGTGGTTATTGTGGTGGTGGCAGTGGTCATTGTGGTGGCGAAGGAGGTGGTGGTGGTTTAGGAGGTTGTATGGGCCGAAGGGTATTAACATTGTTAATTGGGGTGTAAATTTAGACAAAATTTAACGCTGTTAATTTTGACAAAAACTAACACTATTAATTTACTAGGAATTAACACTATTAACATGGTTTTGTCTTTTTTGCAATTAGCACTGTTAATTGTAAATTTAAACAGAATTTAACACTGTTAATTGGGGTATGAATTTAGACAAAAATTCATACTGTTAATTGTGGTTGTGGTGTAGTGGTGGTGGCAGTAGTGGTGGTGGTGGTGGCGGTGGCGGTGGCGGTGGCAGCGACGTGGTTGTGGTGGTCGTGGTGGCGGCGAAGTGGAATTTACATGGAAATTAACACTGTTAATTTAGACAAAGATTATCATTGCTAAATGTGGTGGCGACATTGTGGTGGTGGTGACGTGGTGGTGGCGGCAGCGTGATGGTGGTGGTGGTGATGGCAACGTGGTATAGGTGGAGGTGGTGGTGGCGGCGTGGTGGTGGCCGTGGTGGTGGTGGTGGTAGTGGTGGCTGTGGTGGTGGTGGTGGCGGCTTAGGAGGATGTATGAGCCAAAGGATATTAACACGTATGGGCCGAAGGATATTAACATTGTTAATTGGGGTGTGAATTTACATGAAAGTTAAGATTGTTAATTTAGACAAAGATTAACACTGTTTATTGTGGTGGCGGCGTTGTGGCAGTGGTGGAGGCGACGTGTTGGCGGCGGTGTTGGCGGCAGCGGTTGTGGTGTAGGAGGATGTATGAGCCGAAGGATATTAACACTGTTAATTTAAACAAAAATTAACACTGTTAATCTTGGCGGATTAACACTGTTAATCCTGGTATTAACATTGTTAATTGGAGTGTGAATTTAGATGAAAATTAACACTGTTAATGTAAACAAAAATTAACACTGTTAATTGTGGTGGTGGCGGCGGCGAAGTGGCGGTGGCAGCGTTGTGGTTGTGATGGTGGCGATGGAGGTGGTGGCGTCGTGGTGGTGGTGGTGGTGGTGGTGGTGGTAGAGTGGTGGTGCCGGTAGTTGTGGGGGTGGCAGCGTTGTGGTGGCGGTGGTGGCGGCGGCGGCATGGTGGTGGTGGTGGTAGTGGTGGTGGCGGCGTTGTGGTTGTGGTTGTGATGGTGGCGGTGGGGGTGGTGGTGGTGACGTGGTGGTGGTGGCAGAGTGGTGGTTGCGGTAGTGGTGGGGGTGGCAGCGTTGTGGTGGTGGTGGTGGCGGTGGCGGCGGAGGCATGGTGGTGGTGGTGGTGGTGGTGACGTCGTGGTGGTGGTGGCGGCGGCGTGGTGGCGGTGGGGGTGGTGGCGGCAGAGTGGTGGTGCCGGTAGTGGTGGGGGTGGGGGTGGTGGTGGGGGTGGCAGCATTGTGGTGGTGGCGGCGGCGGCATGGTGGTGGTGGCGGCAACGTTGTGGTGGTGGTGGCGGCGGGGGCGTGGTTGTGGTGGCGACGTGGTGGTGGTGGTGGTTGGATCGTCTGATTGTCTCTCTCAAATCGCTTTTTTTTGCAAGGGGTATTTTTATCAACAAAATAATGAAAAGGATCTACTGGACTATGGGCTCTTTGAATAGGACCTAGTGGGCTATTCTTCTTCCAGACAGGACCGGCCAGGAAGTTGCTCACTTTAAAATATGGGGTGCTATTGTCATCGATGAGCAATGGACAAGGAAACTTTTAACCTTCCTGGTTCAACCTGAACTCGTTTTCAAGGGTGCGTATGGACCTTGGGGCAAAAAAGAAAAATCGTCCAGGCTCTTTTTGGCTTCCAATTTTCTAAACGATGGAAAATTATTCGTTGAAAACCAACAGAAGAAAAAGGATCTCTATAGAACGATATATACGGAGCTACAGCCAGGACGGAGCATTTTGCCGAAGTAACTTTGGCTTTTTTCCAGAGCAACCCACACCCATTGTTGCTCAACACTTGAAGACCTTGCTAGCATTAGGCTTTCCTCCACAACCACTAGAAGTACACACAAATGACAGCAATGACCATTTAGTGTAAAGAAGCAGTCACTTAAGAACTGCTAGATGTTCCTGACAATGACCTGAAAAACTCAATCATATCATCATAAACATCTCTATTTGCTGTCACACCCATGAGAAAGTCTACGTGACCGTAGTTCTCAAGGTAAAGCAACTCCGGTTGGGACTCCAATTCCCTCAGCGTGTGCTGAAAATCCGTCAAGTCTGCCAGGTCATCATTTGCCCCGTAGCCCATCCACATTGGCAACGATTTGGGTATTCGGCTAAGATCAAAATTCGGTGGTTTAAATTGGCCATATCGCCTAATGTTTTTCGACCTTCCGTAGTCATACCTTGCAAAAGTGCCTTTGCGGATCACTGCCAAGACACGAAGCATTAGTAAGTACCCTAGAGAGAGAGCGAGAGAAAATAACACAAACTCAGAAGCGTTGGGTAAGAACGTGATACTTCACAAATAATTTATGAGTATTTGAACGATAGCCCGTTATTCAATGAAAACAGATGTAAGCATCACTTGATTGCTCATGCGCTATGTAAGGCAATTTGATATGAGAAACCTTGCTACTTCATGCTTCTCCCTTCATTCTTACTCCTCGTGTTCTTTTCGCACTAGCAGAAATATTACCAGAAAAAAGGAAAATGTTTGATGGTGACGGGAAACTTAATAGAATTAGTTGGGATCTACACCTCCAAATCTAACTAAGAAGAACCAGTAAACCAATTTCTAGTCGCAATCAAAGGCAATGTTGTAGCTGTATGAATAGATGGGGCTAATGGATAGGATGAAGAAGCATCTTCATGCTAAATTAAATGCAAACCAATAAAATGCTACTTGGAAGTGCAAAGAGCTTACTCTGGAAAAGATGATTCAAATTTTTTGAGGATGATGGATGAGGTTCATATTCCAGGAAAAAATCAACTTGAGACATATTAAGGCAACAGTTTGGCCCTGCAAAGTGAATGCTCTTGGTAAGACGTTCGAAAGTATGGAGTACAAACATATTTAAGAGTACATAGAAAACAAAGTAAGCACAGTACAAGATCGAACAACCAAATACTAATTGATCATCATCTATCATCTCCTATTTCTTGGAAAATAGGTCCCTAACCTTTTTTTTGGCTGCATTAAAAGGTTGGGAGGGGGAGACTTGAGTTACAAGTGGCAACCCCCTTCAGAAAAGAGGGGCTCCCAACCGACATAGCATGTTTAGCCAGTGAACCAGTACCACACATTGAAGGAGCTAAGCTCAAAGTACCCCTACCAACAGGACGTAATTCGTCACCACAGCCCCACCAAGGAGCAAGCTAGACATATGGCGGCCAATATACAACATCTGGTTCAAGCGGGATTCAAACTCGCAACCATGTGCTAGGGAGGGAATTTCACCCACACCACTTGCCATCTTGGCAACCACGCCCACTCACCGCTCTCAACATTCACCATTCAACATCTCACCGTCCGTCTCGGCAATCAATGGTCCGGATTTAAAAAAAGTTATTCCAGGGATGAGGTTCTTCCCTGGAAGAGTTTTTTACAATCCAGACTGTCCAAAACACTTTCGGACCGTGAGATTGAGAGCGGTTGGAGGAGCGGTAAAAGTTGTGCAGTCGGCGTAGACTTTCCGACTTTCCGTATAACAAGAGCCTTCATAAACTAGAGCAATGTACAGCCTATCACATCATTCATATTCAGTAGTCTAGTATTATGTCTCAATTTACTTACAGCAACTTCCAAGTCTAGACCACTAAAACTTCCTAGAGTTGTCATTTTACCATTACCCTATTGACATTCGAATACAGCAATTCTGAATCAATCAGCCAACATTAACTCCACTAAAAAACAAGTCCAGCAGCAACACTGAATCACTCAGACAGCATTAACTCCCTTCATTTCACCCATCCAGTTTAGTGCATCAGGGGAACCATTAACTTGTCAGAAATTAAAGGGCCCAAATGCCCAATTGGGCTTCTCTAAATATCATAACCAGTATTATTATCATAAATCTTTCAGTGTCATGTCTGGAAATTAATCTGGGGAGTAGAAATCAACTGGGCTTTTGCTTGTAACATTCTTCAAAGGACAAACCGAAGGTAAAACCGTAATCAAACCCTGCTAAGGTGACCCTATATAGTTAAAGAATGGCTCCGTCATCAGAATACCATTTAATGAGTGCTTCTAACAATCGGACCTTATGGCAACAGAGAGTTGGAGAGTCAGTTGCATAAACGCACTCACATTACCTAGATTAGATATTATCATTCTGTCATTGGGTCCCAACTTACACCCCAAGAAGAACAGAAAATATACACAGAAAGGACCCAGCAAAATTACTTACAAATTAATGTGTACTATGACAAGTAAGGTTATATTTGTCCACTAAACGGTGGCTTGGCACATGCAAAAAGGAGGAGGAGGAGAAGAAGAAGAACCTGTGATGGAAGTTAACAAGTCTTTGCAGTCTACATGCCCATCACATACAGAATCCAAGATTTCAGCCAAAATATCACTATACATCATAAAACTTGTCATAGACTAAAAACCTGGAACAATAAAGCCTGGAAAACAAGGAGGGGAAATCCAGTAGAGAAAGACCTTTTAAAATTAAGCTGATGAATGCCCAATGCAAGAACCACCTGTCCATAGGGAACTTAATTACAAAGGTTACCACAAATCATTTATTGCAGTAATTTTACCACATCAAAATGAGATAATCACCTGGTCAAGATGCATGCTAACAAGTCTAAGAACCAATGGAGCGCTGACATGTTCCAAGTATGTTATGGGGCATAGAAGGGCAGCACCCGCAACCATTTTTACTATGTCTGGCTCAGTGAAAGCAGCTAGAGATATAATTGTCCCCTGCAAAGTAACCGTAATAATGAATCAATAGAAACCAAAAGCAAATCACAACACCAGAAGAAGACGTGTTTTTAAGAAACAACAGACCTGTGAATGTCCAACAATGAAAACTTCAGTGTTTGAAACCGAATTTACATAATGGAGCATTGCAGCAAGGTCATAAAGAGCCAATTCCTCCCAACTCCAATCCCAAAATTCCTAAAACCAAGAATGGACAAAAAGCGTTATCATCTTATGGGAAGCAAAACATGCATGGGTAAGAGGGCAATTTTGGATCTGGATGTTTTGTTAAGAGTCTCACATTTTCCGTTCATTCAGCTTTCAAGTTCAATCTCAATCAAAACATATTTCCTATACTTGGATAAATATCTCCGTCACTACATCCATGTTTGGTAATTACTAATCCCTAAATTCCTATTTCATTGTCCCTCTTTGGGAATCCAACTATTTAAGGGAGCATCATCATTGCCTAAACAGAACTTTGAAGTTTGAACTCTTCTGTTATGATTTGTTTAGAGGACCATGTATCAAATTTGAACTCTTCTGTTTTTACGAGATCAACTATGAACTTGAGAAAGAAAAATAAGCTTGGTTGCATACATTTGCAACCCTGCAATTTTCCTCGCATCTCACTTTTGCCATGCACTTTCCAGTTGTGACAGTCAAGAATGAAATGCCAATCCTCCACATATGACTGCTATTAAATTGGATACCTAATTTGATTGCAATACTACATCCATACATCTCTCAGGGTTTACAGTCTTTATTGACATCTAAAATTGAATGGAATCAGAGGATTAGTTGGTCACATAGTGAGAAAGAGATCATGTGCATAGCCCATGTCTTTCTAATGGAAAAAATTGAAGATATAATACTTTGTGTACCATTATAGTTGCATGGATCCAGCAGAGGCATAGAAAATAACTAGAGAATAGAGGCAAGCCAGGATTTTGCATTCACCATGTGGTTTGTTCAGATTGCTTAGAGAGAGCAACCAGAGTTAAAAAAGAAATGGAACAATATGAAAGGAAAAACAAAACTAGGCATCTACCCATTTTATTCTTTTTTGAGAAGTAGAAAAAGATATGATACCTTATCTTTCTCTGATAGTGATACATGCCCATGACTCCATCGTGTCCCGCGCACACTTCCAACCCAGACATCGAAACCATGATCAGCAAGGATGTAACCCAGTGATTGATTCATAGAACCTAAAAACCACGCATCACCAGCCTATTTGAATATTAAAGCAAACAACTGTCACCACAAAAAACTTTTCTCATACAGTGAAGATCAAAAGGGAAAGAAAGTGCGTGAGTTCCACTTTATCTTAAACGCACATACTCCATGATTGAATAGATATCTTACAAAAACAAACACTTGAACCCTGAGACATCCATAATAACATTTATAAGGTAGCGTGAAGATAGAGGAAAAAAGATGTTTAGCCAAGAAAGCACTGGCAACCAGATTAGGTTATAGAAGCCTTGAAGAACCTTGGGTGAAAGACTGAGAAGTCTCCGGAAGAAGGACGAAGGAAAGGAGAAGGAAGAAGGAAAAGAGAACGAAGAAGAACAGATACTTATGGGGAACCAAATAGAAGAGCAGCAACTACATGGTTGATTAACAAGCCAAAGAAACCGTTCCATGTCTCAGAGTTACGCCTTTGAGGGTTTCACAGAGTTCTCCAAAGTCCAACCAAACAACCCCTCACAAGGTGTCATCCACTTCGCATACTAGATATTCCTCGCATGGATTTGTGATAATCCTGAACTACGAAATGAAGGAACAACCAACCCCACGTTATAGGCCATTTCTTCATACACCATTCCGTTGCCCTTCCCTGTTAGCTTAAAACTGATGTTATAGGAAAAATAGGTGTAGTTTTAGGTGTATCTAGCAGCACATGCACGGGTATACTTTACAATCACATTTACTATTGAGCAATTCACTAGCAAAATGACCAACTAAGAACATAAATACACATTGTTCATGGTAATTAAAATTTTTACCTTCTATGACTTGGGTCTATGTCTACGAAGCTACTTTGCAAATAAACTCCATTTTGCCCCAAGTCATAATGTGTTCATTGTTGGCTTCACAAGTCACATGGTTATTCTTTTTCTTTAGTTGATCTTCTGACCAAGCCTGAATTTGGGGAGGGGTATACATATGAGTTCTACTTCTATGTGGTCATTTCTGTTTTACATTGGTGATGCACCATTGGCATGTTTACATGGGAGATGCACCATTTAGTTTTCTATTTGCTTTATACGTTGGTTGTTCTGAATCTGGGACCTTGAATGTTTAATGATTCCATGTTGGATGTTATTTAATGTTTTGTTCTACTTACTCAAAACTTGGGGAGGGGTAGAGAATATTTAAAGAAAATAAGAGCTTGACTAATCTCTAGGCGCCTAATAATCCCCGATTAATCGGCCTAGGCACTAGGCGGCGCCTGGGTCAGTTTATTATGTTGGCTCACATTTTCACTTTCCTTCAAAGACCCCATAAGTTAAGAGAATTCTAACGTCCATTACCCATTTAGGAAAAGAATGTTACGTGCCTAAAGCAATTCCTTGAAAAAATATATTAAAATACAAAAAATTGCAGGCGGTTTTGACCGCTTCCTGAACCATATATCTCCAGATGATTGATTAGACAACTTAATAGTGCAATTTCGAAGGAAAAGTTTGCAGATAGTTCTTGCAACGGCAATGGAATTTTTTTAATGCATAAGGTATTCCTAAGAAAGATTTGCACCCACATCGCTAGCATCAATACATGTGTATCTGTATATATTGCTAACCTTTGGAAAACTAGCAATCACTGGGATATCGTAATATCTTTTACTCTTTTTAGTGAATAGTAGTAGTCTTAAAATGAGATTAAACAGATACAAAGACATTACTGTGGGAACAGTTTATGCTCGAAATAATGGTGAGAAAGCTCACCATAAAGAGTCCATGTAGAAGCAGAACAGGAGGACCCCTTTGTTCTCTCAACATCCCGGCTACGGATGAGACGCGATGAAGGCCCAATACATAACCATCCTTTGTCTGCACCTGGAATTTGACAAAGCAAATGGAGACAAACCCCCCATTTCACTAAGCACGCAACTAATCAAATCCAACAATAAACATATATATATATAAAAAAAAAAAGCACTTTAGAACATCTCCAGCCCTTAACCTTCTTTTACTTGACTAAAAATTTGAGCAAATATCATTTAAAACCTACTTCACTCCCTTCACTCAAATCCATACCAAATTGAATTTTACTCAAATCAAGTGAGACTTAGGCCCTGTTCCGCTTTCTTTTTAAACCTTCTTTTTCAAAAAGAAGGTATTTTCAAGCTCAAATATAATGAAAATGAGAAATAATTTTTTAAAATTTTTTGCACCGTTTAAAAATTTTCAATGCAATCTATCAAACAACATCCATATTGGTAGAAAAACTATTTGCGTAAACACATGATTTTTGAAGAAAAGTTTTTTTTTTTTTTTGAGAAAGTGTGTTAGGATTGCCACTCACACACGCACAATTTACGAGTATAAAACAATAAAGAAATCAAAACAGAGATATACGTGGTTCTCCAAAGCCGGGTACGTCCACAGGAGCGAAAGTGACTGCTATTCTTTATTATCACAGCATAAAATAGGGTTTACAACATAGAGTATTTATACCAACTCTATTCTAACCCTAACTGGATTTGGCCTATATCCCAAAAACACCCTTCTACACACCCTTCTACGCTCCGCTCCACTCCAACATCAAGCCTTATTTCTAGAACTCCTAACATATGAGCCACAGTCCTAACAAAGTGGAACACCCCCTCAAATCCTTACGCAAATTTTACAAGGCTATTTCTCCCCTCGAATTTACAATCATGCCAGTAATGAAGCTTTTACTCAAATTAGCATAAGGGCTGGAGATGCTCTAAAATAACGGTAAAAATCAAATCTCAAAATCAAGTAGTCACTTCTAGGTCACTCGTACACCGCGGTTCATCTCATTAATTAGAATAGATTCAAATACAATGGCTCAAATACGGGAGCAACTAATCGAGCAAAGATAAACTAGGAAGAGGAGAGAGAGAGAGAGAGAGAGAGAGAGAGAGAGAGATTACTTTGTGCTCGGAGCAAGGATAATCGAAGCGTTGGATGAGGTCAGGGCATAAACCCTTGACTGCTGGTCCACGGCCGATGCTTGAATCTCCGGTGAAGTTGCTGCCAGATTCTACGCCGGAAAACGAGAGAGTGAAAAAGAATGCGACGGTGACGATCGCCGCCACCGCCAACTTCTCCATCGCCGAGGAGGTGGGAGAGGGAAGAGGACGCCAGGAAAATGGGAGAGAGAGAGAGAGAGAGAGAGAGAGGAGCAGTTGGGCTTCTGACGTGGAGTATTTCCCACGCTCGATGGCAACACTGCAGCGCATCCTCGTTAATTACTTCGATTCCTTATCCATTCTTAAAGTAACTTCGAATCTTCCTTTCGCAAAAAAGAACCAGTTAAAATAACCATTTTTTAAAAGTGCATTTTTTTTTTCTTATTCAATCTTTTTTTTATTTATTAATTTTGTGCCAAATTTTTATGACTTAGACTCTATTTGTTTCGATATAAAATATGTAAAATATTTTACAATGTATAATATTTTTCATGTAATATATTTTTCATGCAATGTATATGCGGTGCTAACGAAATTCGCCTTGAGATTATCAGGGTTTCAGACAAAGTTGTAAAACTGGGGTCCTATGTTTTGTTTTTTTTTTTTTAAAAAAAAAAAAAAAGAAGCTACCCTCAAAATGATAGGAGTTCTTACATATAGAATGAAAAAGATAGGCCCGTATAAATTTAACCATATACTTCTTCTTTTTTCCCGAAACTTTAACATACTTATATTGATACCAAATCGAAGAAAGAAACATCAAAAATGATGATTATCTTGCTCTAAAGAGCTCAATAACTATGAAGGAGGTCTAGCTTCCTAAGTCTTAGAACCAGAGCCTTGCACACCATGTCTTGCCAATCTACCGGCCACCCCATTAACTGATCTTCTCACAAACCGAAACAAGCAGCTTGCAAATTGTCTAGCTAATCCTCGGATATCCTCGATTAAACTAAGGTTTTCCGCCAGAGTAGCTATCTCATTTGTTGTATGATCGCTAGATTAAATATTCTTATTACTTTGGGGCCTAAGTTGGTTGTCTTGTGTGTCTCAGCTCAGAGCCGACCCTGACGAAATTGATACTAACAAAAAGTATTTTAAAACAAGGAATTAATCAGTAATTAACCACCGATTAATTGTTAGCATAGCCTATCCGATTAGATCCGACTAACGATTAATCACCGAGTCTTAATTAATATGCGTTGATTAATTGCCAATTATTCCAATTAATCGTTCGAAGATAACTGACCGTCCAACTAACACCGAGCGACTTTTAGAACATTACTAACAAATTACGCTACCTTCGATTACATTTTGTTGGTGACTTTTTTTTTAGAAGAAAAGTACCAATTACTTCTGGTCGCGTGGTGTGGAGTGAAAGTCAATGACATTAGTGCACCTCCATTCCACTATCAATTGGAATGAGAAATCCAACAGTGAAGCATGCGCTGCAGAGGTTGTAGGATAGCCGATTCGGTCGTCTAATTTGACGCCGAATATTCGGATTTAATTCGATCTTTTATTAATTCGAGTTGTTCATCGCCGAAATGAATAACTAAATCATTGTTCTACAGCTTTGTACTGTAGGCACTGCAGGATCCCTCGGTTTCTATCAATCATGCTTCTCCAAACCTCAACTTTTAAGTTAACACGTTGAATAATTTAAACAGGTTTTGTGAAGGAGATGGCATGGAAGGAAAAAATGGAGGAAGAATTTGAATCAGATTTAGGTTTGGGGTTATGTAAGGACCCGAATTTTTGCCCTATTTTTTTTTTTGAATAAAGAAACTATTTTTAATCAAATAGTCTATAATAATTGATTAATTATTTAAAAGTGTAATTATAGTAAACTAGAACTTAGATTAATTTTTTTTCCTGAATAAAATTAGTTTAGCAAAATTTTAATTCAACTTGTAACTATATGTGCGTATCTTATATCTATATTATAGATACTAGTAATCATCCCACTAATTATGGGATTTTGTTCCCACAATCCTCATCTCTTATCATTCTTATCTAAATTCTAACTAGAATCCTATGCGAAATAACTCTCTATTTCCCTCCCACACTCTACCATTTTCATAATTATCCTTCCAAACTTCAACAACCCCACTTCCTCCTTTATCTCGGCAGAGTGAGTGAGAGAGAGAGGGAGAGAGAGAGAGAGAGAGGGTACTATGTACGTGGGGAGAGAGAGATAACTACCACCATCCTTATTTATTCTTCTTCTTCTTCCATACCATTTTCACCTACTGATCACCACGGTACCAACCCATTTTCCACCTCTGGGCACCACCATCTCCTACCGCCATTACCGCCTCCTCCTCCGGCCTGTACCCACCCCCACCCCGCCTTCTATAAACTGCCATTTCAGCCGTGGGTGTGTGCACAGTGCACACGCCAATTGTTTCGGTAAATGCCGCACCACGGGCCCCGACGGAATGCCACCGGACGCCGCCTTGAATTCTCGGAACCACCACAGCATCCTCCGTTCATCCCAACCCGTTCCTATGGACTCCGTCGTCGTCACCTCTGTTTTACGAAAAACCAACCCGGGACCCATTTTCGCTTTTCGTCCGGCACCATTATCCACTTTTCGACAGAAACTAAGGTAGAATAATCTCTCCTCTACTTCCTCCCAAGTATATATAATCCGTAGATGTTCGTTTTGATGGATTATAGTGACTGGAACCGAACTCATGCATCGAAATCCGATCCATAAATCTAATTTTTTTTACTCTGTTTTTCGAAAGTTACAGTAGCTTGGATGTTGAGTTCTTAAAATTTTAGGCTAGATATATAGTTTGCACCCTGTGTTTACTTTGGTATTAAATTCGACACTTGCATGTTATTATTACCTGGTAGATTTAAACCCATTTGGTGCTTTTATGTCGTTTCCTACTACATGATTAACTTTTATTCTTAGAAGTGTGGAATGCCTATTATGATCAGTGTATTTTTAGTTGAAATGGATTTTTTCTTAATATTGTGAACATGTGTAAATAAAATAAAGTAGAGTACTGTAATACTTGATGTGTAAAAGATTTTTACTAGAAAATAAGAAAAACGTGTGTGTATTTAAAATTTCCAAAAGAAAAAGAAAAAGAAGATAATATATATATATATATATATATATATTTGGAACTGACTATTTTACTTGTTAGTAAAAGGATACATAAAGTTAATAATATCATTTTAAGAACTAAAAATTTGCGTTAAGAAAATCTAGGAATCCTAATTAAAACGTAAGGCTATTGTGTTCTTGTTATACAAGCATAGAATCTCTCCAGTTAAAATCCAACTTTACATCTAAAGCCAAATACTCCTATAGTTCTTTTTTTTTTTAATCGACAAATGTCCAATTAACTTACTTGTTAATAAAATTTAAATAATTAAAAAGGCACTGGCCCAATCCAAAACCTTTATGTGTTTAATTACTTGCACGTATCAATTGTTATAGTTTGCTATGTCATTGTAATGTATCATTTGTATGCGTTATTTTGTTATTGATAAATCATGTTGTACATGCTAGATTGGATCTAGGTTCACTGGGTGGTTACGAGTAGAGAATCACGTAGACGATGTTAAGTAAATGGAAATTTGTAAAGTGTTGAAAGTGTAAGTGTGTGGATTGTGATTTGAGCCATGGTGATGGCAAGGGTAACCTATGGGGCCCTGTGTTGAAATGGGTTACCTGCGGGGCCCAGTGATGATATTTTGGTGACCCTAACGTATGGTACGCCATGGGAAGTTCCGAAGGGTAATCGTGCCTTGCAAGGCCAGCAAAGGGGATTGTTCCATGACACGGTCATAGTTAGTGGCTTAGGAATGGTGGCGACCCTAAT
>BPLS01000418.1:514322-543382 GCA_019656275.1 Rhododendron kiyosumense | reverse complement strand
CTTCGGCGTTCAATTTGCCAGAGTGTGCAGGATTCCACAGTGGAGCAGTTGATACAGGTGGGATCCCTAGAACGAAGTCTGGGCCAACGTTGCTTGGAATTCGTGTAAGAACTAGAGTCGCTCTGGAGTTACTTTTGTTAAATAAATATACATAGAATTTCTTTGTATTATTTTGAAATTGTAATTTTTGTATAAGGTTAAATGGGGGCCTAGAAGTTTGTAAAATTCAGCTTATTTTAAGAATAATGCGCCCGAAATTCCTTGAAAAATCGGGGCGTTACAGGTTAGATTGAAGATAAGGACATTATTGATTGGATTATTATTTTTAAATGGATCTAAAGAGGAAGTAGAACTAGAGAGATCCTACTTCTATTTGGGTTCAAATAAAAAATTACTATTTTCTAGTAATATTCTGGCAATTTTATGTGAAATCCATAATTTAAAAAAGTATATTCTTTATGAAAATGAGATTTTGTATGAGTACTGTTATGGGTACATATGCATTGTACATATAAATTTTGTAGAACCCACCTCGGATCCTAAAAAAATTCGAACCGCCCACTATTTATAGAATATTTTTTTATGCAGTCTTGTAAAAAATCAGCTTAATCCTGTTAGGATCCGGGGTCACTCAACAACACAATGATATGAGGAAAAACTCCATTAATATTATGTACACAATAATAAAAGATGAAAAAATCTCTTCGGGAGAGCCACAACCGGCTCTCCACTGCTCTGGTAAGCCACATCGGCTCACCCACTCGACCTCACCCTCTCCCTCACATTGTTTCAATCACACACCTCTGCTCTCATATACATCAATATATAGAGGCAAAAAGAAAGCCCTAATACACCACTGCACTCTAGTGTGGCTCACCAGAGTGGTAGAGAGCCAGTTGTGGCTCTTCTGGAGAGGTTTTTTCATCTTGTATTATTGTGTAAATAATATTAAGGGAGTTTTTCTCATATTGTTGTGTTGTTGAGTGATCACAGATCCTCACAAATCTGATATTAGTAAGAATTTTTTCGGAATGCGTAGAGACAAAACTGAACAGTTAAGTAGTTTTGTCCTTACAAATTCAGAAAAAATTCTTACTAATATTGGATTGAGCTGTTTTTTAGCGGGGCTCCATAAAAAAATATTTTAAAATTAATGAGCAGTTCAAATCATTTTTGTGGAACCCGAGATGAGCTCCACAAAATCCACATGTACATGGTATGTACATTGTCATATGTACCCATTAGCATTGTGTGCCCGTTCAATGCACGGAAAACGGGAAATAGTTTAATGACATCTGTTTCGTTATTTTATCCCGTACATTGAATGGACACCATGGTAATTTAAGATATTTAATTGTCAAATTAAAACTTGAGAAAATAAAAGTACTGAAATTCCTTTGGAAAGAAAAAGCCAATCAAGAAGCCATTGGAAAACAGAAAAGGGAAAGTCATCAATTATTTTTAGAGCTCTTTACCATAGTTTGAAGTAATCTGTCTAACGGAAAATTACATGTATCTCAAATTCATTCAAACATTGGTCGAACTAAGATTGTGAAAACAAAAATTTACAAAGGAACTTACCGACCCGTGTTGTCAGCATTTTGCGAAGAGAAGTGATAATGTCAAAACTATTTTTGTTGGTATCAAAACTCTAATGAATGAAAACCTTATACATTGTTCCGGTTTACCCCCTTAAAAATAATAGGTTTATTGAAATAAATAAAAAAAAGCTATATGGATCTTATTTGAGAGATCTCGATGAGATTTATCAAACTCTGTTAAAAAAATTGAAAAAATATTTTCATAAAACCATTGTAAATTAACCTTAAAAAAAAAAGGGTCTACTGAAATAAAAAAATATGCCATATGGATCTTGTTTGATAGATGTCGATGAGATCAAACCATGTAAAAAAAATTAAAAATTATTTTTTTAAGCTCATTATTTTTAAGTTTGAAATAGGTACTTATTTTTTAAGTATTCATTTGAGAAAGCAAAATGGCGCACTCTTCTTAAAAAATACTAGTAAGTATTTATTTTCAATCTTAAAAATAATGTATCTATGAAAATAATTTTTTAAATTTTTTTATATCGTTTAGAAGATCTCGTCGGTATCTATCAAACAAGATTCATATTGCATATTTTTTTTATTTTAATAAGCTTTAAGCTTGCAAATAGATTCTTAAAAAATACTAATAACTTTTATTTGAAATTGGAACGGGCTCTAATCTTTTGTGCACTAAAATTTTGGCATAAATAAAAACAGTTTTAGTATTATCACTACATTTTGCGAAACTATTCTTGTAATTCCTTTCCTTTGTGGCTTGATATCATATAAATTTTGGTGAAAGGAATTTCCTTCTCAAAGTAAAAAAGTGTGGGTGGAGGGCACAGGGCCGGCTCAAGACTTTCGGGGGCCAGAAGCGCAATTCAAAAATGAGGCATTTATGCATTTTTCTACTCCATCCGTCCCAATTTGTTTGTCCACTTTTTGACTTTTACTTGTCCCAAAATATTTGTCCACTTTAGTCCCTTACTATTTGAACTAAAGTAATTTTTTTCAAAAAGTTTGGAGGGCAACTTTTGAAAAGTTGATCATTTATTGGTGTAATAATTGTATTCCCTTAAAAAGTTGTATTTCCCAAATTGGACAAACAATTGGGAAGAAGGGAGTATTAAAAGAAATCAAAATAGCAAATTCGAAACAAATCAAAAATATGTATTTGCTATAGAATACTCCTTATTTTCTTTTTTAACGCCTTAGTGTTTCTAATGAGTAATTCCACAATTTTGGCTTATTTTGTGGCTCCTAAGTTTCAATTTGGCTTATTTTGTGTAAAGGAGGCTAGTGTAATTTTTTTTTTGGATCATATATACATATATATAAGGATCCTAAAAATTTGGGGGCCCTCGTTTTTAATTTTTTTCGGGGGCCGAAAGCGCAGGCTTCTCCGGCCTAGGCTATAAGCCGGCATTGGGAGGGCAGATGCTGGAAGAGGAGAACGTGGTTCACTCGCAGTCTCAGTAGAGATGGCAATCTCGGCCCACTCATTCGAACCCGACCCGTTCCCCGCCCCAAAAATTCCTGAACTTCGGGATTCGTTTGGGGATTGGGTAGGGTATGGGGAATTTTTTTTAAAAAAATTCGGGGATCGGGTAGGAGACGGGGATAGGTCTGTCCCCGCCCCAAACCCTACCCGTCCCCATTCGTTACCCGCCCCGCCCCATCCCCGAATACCCAAAATATATATATTTATATATATAAATAAATAAATAAATACTATATTATATATACCCTTTCAGTAGTATGTTTTTTTAGGGTTTTCATTTTTTTCCATTCATTTCCGCTGCACCAGTGCACCACTCGGTCCACTCTTCTCTTATGTGCTGAAAATTGGTAGTATATGCTGAAATTGTGAAATACAGGTGTAGGAAATAGAGGTGCTATTAAGTGCCGCAAATACAAGTGCATGCCAATGTGTGTTGCAAAATTCTGCTGAAGTTTTTCAGTGATAAATATGGTCGTTCCTGATACCTTACTTTATTTTATTTTGTTGGCTTTTCTAATTTTGTTTGTGGAGCTTTGTTAGCTCCTAACTTCCTGGCCAATCGATAACCGTCATTAGTACTGTTTCCTCAACCCTTTTCCCTGGAAAAAAAAATACAAAACAATCCAAGTTCTTTTAGCTTTCACATGCTAGTGTATGCTGTTAGGTGTTGAAATTGTTAAATACAGGTGCCTGAATTCCAAATCTCCGAATCCCCGTTTTGAATCCTCGTTCTCCGTTTGCGTCGGGGATGGAGGAAAAAAACAAATCCCCATTGGAAATCGGGTCGGGAATGGGGATGGGGTAGGGGATAATAGGTAGGAGTGGAGGTAGTACCCCGTCCCTGACCCGTCCCAATTGCCATCCCTAAGTCTCAGATTGTGGGTTGCGGTTGGCACGTTGGAATTTCGTTGAAATCCATTGGTCAGTAACTGCAACATTTCTCTTTGGATGTGGGTTTTCTTTTTTTCTTTTTTTTGGGGGTTTTTTAAAATCAGAAAATTAGGATTGGGGGTTTCGATTTTTTATCAAATAGTTGTTGTGTCCGTTGGTTTGATACTGGGGGCGGGAAAAATCCCAATGTCGTAAGATAATTAAACTATCTTTTAAAAAAAACCATGTACTCATGTCCTTTTCCCGACTCGGTTTTTCTAATATTCTAATATCGAACGGGTAAAATGTTAGTGATAAAAAATATAATTTTTGGTCTAGTGTTCGATGTACGGTTTTATTCTGTTCACTGAAAGACACATATGTCATAGAAAATAAATTTGTAATACCACGTGACAGTATGGTTTATAACCATCAGCAGATTTGAACCATTGAAAACACAATCCAACAGCTGTGAGCTGACGTCTGCATTTTTCATATTTAAGGGCGACCTCGGTTGAAATGGGGTGTCTATCTATCTATCTATCTATCTATCTATAGAAATGCACTTGAAGACAAAGGCCTTTCAACCATCAAGATTTGAAATTTTTTTTTAACTCAAAAAACACTCATTATCACTATTTTCAATCATTATTCTCCATTTATTACTCCTATCTTCTATCGTTATTCTCATTTCTCTCTCTATCTCTTTTCATTCATTACCCCTACTTCCAATTATTATTCTCATAATTTTTTTCTCAAAACCTCCACCCAAATTATCCAATCTTCCCAATGTGGTACCCCGCTCGGCACATCTGGATCGTCAAATACATTTTTGTATGACTTGGATTGAAACATTTTCTTTCCTTTCACCCCAATTCTCTCTCTTATTTCTCTTTCCAAATTTAAGCCGTCCAAAAATACAATAAATTGCTCGGATGAGTTGAGCTGGTACCAGGTGGTTACCACCCAGTACTGAAAATTTTTCCCTTGGGAAACAAAAGGGCAGGTTCAATGTATCCTTTTTATTCTGTTGTCTGCTTTCCTATTTCGCGCTTTACTTTTCTCAACGACTATATATCACAAATTCACAATCCTTCACTTGTTTTTTTTCCATAGAATCCGGTTCATCTCTTTCTATCGCCCTCCCACTCTCAGCAGTCGCAGTTCACGCCGCCTCCCTCTTCTCAAACCCCGCCTCCGCCGTCGGCCCCACACATCATAGCAGGTAATGGCATCAGACGGCTTCCGGCCGCTGGACGACAAGTCTCTGGCGGAGTACATAAAGGCCACTCCTTCTCTCTCCTCCAAGCTCGGCAACCAAATCGATGAGCTTCAAATCAAAGAAGTTGGCGATGGCAATCTCAACTTCGTCTACATCGTTACCAGCCCCTCCGGTTCCTGTGTCATCAAACAGGTATTAAACTAGTGTTATGAACTTTAGTTAGATGATCAATTTCATGTTATGTTAAGGAAAACGGAGTTGAATAGATATTAAACTTGGGTTATGAACTTTAGTTAAATAGATACACCTGCTTCTTCTATTTTCATGAATTGGATGTCATCGTGCTATTTGCATACATAGGTAGCATATGGACACGCATAGACGAGTGTATGTATCGGTGTAAACTGTGAAGCCATTTGAGTAGAGCTGTGCTGCAATTATGTGATTATGATGAAAAAAAACCCCCAATAATTTGTCTGAAGCGAAATACTTTGGGGCCTCACTGAGATATAATGGCTCGTTGGCAGCAGCACACATGAGATTTCACAGTATTTCTGAGAGGACTGAGACAAGGTTCGGCTTCTTTGATGCTGTTTGAAAGCAAAGTAGACGAATTAAGGACTGATAGCTGAAAGGGTATCACTGACAATGGTTAAATAAACGAAAGAAAGCAATTGGATACGAGAAATGTTAGGGTACCAGAAAATGTATGCTGCATAATCTGTTACATGCTCACCACGGGTGTGTCCATTGTGGGTGGAGACTGTGGAGTGTTCTAGTAATTCTCCGTATAAAACAAAAGAAGCCATTGCATATGAGAAATATTGGGGATACCTAAAACGCGTACGGCATGATGTGCTCCACTAAGACTCTGAGAGTATGGAGTAGATTATGCAGCGTATGTTTCGATATCAGTCGCTGTGCTGATTTTGCAGTCACGCTTGAAGTGTTGACTTTGTACTTATTTACTTCGGTAGGTCTCCGCATGCGACGTGTTTATATGTATTGAGTAAATTTGTTTGCTGGATTTTGTTACATTTGTCTCTGAAAATACTCACTTCTTCAAGGTGTCTAAGCATTCTTGTAAAAAACAAAAGCCTTGTATCTGAAATCTGGTTGACTGAGCGCAGGCTCTTCCGTACATGCGTTGCATTGGGGAATCATGGCCGATGACAAAGGAACGTGCTTACTTTGAGGCGGTGGCGCTAAAAGAGCATGGTCGGTTGTGCCCTGATCATGTTCCAGAAGTATATCATTTTGATCGTGCCATGGCTTTGATTGGCATGCGTTACCTGGAACCTCCACATATAATCCTGAGGAAAGGGTTGATTGCTGGAATTGAGTACCCGTTGCTTGCAGAACACATTTCGGAATATATTGCAAGGACACTTTTCTTCACATCCCTTATTTACCGTACTACCACGGAGCACAAACAAGCAGGTAACTATGGTGATTCTTATCTCTTTCTACAAGTTAGCAGAGCCTAAATGAGTAAGGTTGAACGCAAAGCGTGATCTTTGCTAGATACGAAGAAGCGAGAATGAAGAAGTAGTGGGAGTCAACTGAAACTTGTTTCTACTGCATAGGCAAAGTTTATTGTTGGATAAAGTCTTCGTGGTTTTGAGTTTCGTTCTCCTTTCTGATGGGAGTTCTCTCCTATTTCTGTATTTTGTTTCAAGGGAAAAAATATAATTTGGGGTTAAGAACTCATTTGTATTTTCTCTTTGTATGCCATAATATGTTTCTGAAATGTGAAAACAATAGAACCACTTGCGACTTGGTGCCTTGAAAAGGTGACAAATATCAGTAGTTTGTGTTACACTCGACTTTTGGTGATGAAACATGTGGGGGAGCTTATTTTTTGGTTGTCTTTTTCACAACTAAACAATGTCGTGTTAGTTCCACCTAAGGAGTGATGCGGAATTTCGGTTATAGAAATGTCTTAGTACTAGGCTCTCATGACATATGTATCTACGATGTGTGACATGGTGTGTCTGATGAACTTCTTGGTTCCAAAAGGCTCAAGCCGATTGTTTACAAACAAGCTTGCAGGCAATCTCTCACTGCTTCCTGACTTGAGATCTTGCAAATATTAGTCCTGTTTGAAAAGCAAAAGGATTTAACAGTGTTGATGAGTTTTAATTCATGATACTAATGTGTTTAACTGCATGCTTTCTGCAGTGGCTGAATTTTGTGGGAATGTGGAGTTATGCCGGCTGACTGAGCAAGTTGTTTTTTCTGACCCTTACAAAGTGTCTCAGTATAATCACTGGACTTCTCCTTATCTTGATCGCGATGCGGAGGCACTTCGCGAGGATAACACTCTGAAGCTTGAAGTTGCTGAATTGAAAGCCATGTACTGCATCCATCTTAGTTACATTTACTTTGATAAATTTTAGCAGTTAGTAATTCACTTTATCTTCATGTGTTACCCTTTTTTTTGTCAAACCTGTAAGGTTTTCTTCATTAACTCGCACAGGTTTTGTGAGAGAGCCCAAGCGCTTATACATGGTGATCTCCATACTAGTTCTGTTATGGTTACTAGTGACTCAACCCAGGTTATAGATCCAGAATTTGCTTTCTACGGTCCTATGGGGTATGATATTGGAGCCTTTGTAGGAAATTTAATCTTGGCATTCTTTGCACAAGACGGCCATGCAGATCCAAAGAACGACCGAAAAGTATGTTCTGCCTATTCCTTTTCTCTTCTTTATTTACTTGTTTTCAGGTGTTCTCTCTCTTAAGGACATGTTCTCTGTTTCTTGTGGAGTCCTGAATATTTAGTTGAATAATTGTACTGATTTCAGGATTTTAGTTGTACTTTGTTAGAATATTGATGAGCAGTAGTCTTTGTCCCACATTGGTTAAATGAGTTATGTAATAAGTAACCTCATAATATATACTATTGTTTTGTGTTAGGGGTTAATTAACCTGACACACTTTTCCTTTATCTCTCACAACATGGTATCAGAGCGGGTTCTTAACCCTAACCCTAATCCTAAACCGCCATTATAGCCACAGTCATCACGTCAGCCACCATCACCTTGCCGTCAGCCTACCACCAACCTTGCCGTCATCAACCCAGACCTCGCCACTCATTTTTCAGTCCTGAAATCATCAACCCAGATCTCGGCAGCCCTTACCCAGCGCCGACGACCTCTAAAAACGCACACCCAGTGCTCGTCGACCACCGGCGACCCTAAACCAGTCATCGCCGACGCCAACCCATCATCACCGACTACCTGCTGCTGCTCGCCAACTCTACCCCAGCTCTTGCCGCCCTTCGGCGACCCCTCCGGACCTCACCCAATCTCCGGTGACCCTCGCCGGCTCTCGCCCTGCCACCGGCCATCCTCGCCGGCCCTCGCCTGACTCCGGCGACCCTCCAGCAACTCTTCTAGTTGCTGATTTATGTCTATTGCTGCCACTGCAGTTTGTTTCTATTGCTGCCTCTGCAGTTTACCTCTGCAAATCCTTGAAACCCTCATCCCCACCTTTGAAACTCACACCCAGTGTTCGCAAATGCCCTTGTGCTCGTGATTGATGTCCGAAACTGCTTGCAATCCACCAATTGATGTTTTTTTGGTTGCTTGCTGTTCACAATCGACCACGATGCTGGTGATGTTCTCTGTTCTCGCCTCTCTTTGCTGTTCTCTGTTCTCACAATTGCTATTGATTCGTGGCTGCTTTTGATATGGCTGTATATGTTTATTTTGGGCTCTGGTTGTCTGATATGGCTGCTTCTGCACTATTGGGTTATTGCTCTAAGATGGTGTTTCTTTTTTGGTGATCTATTTCATCTCTTATTAGTTGTTCAGAAGTTCGTAGTTTACTGTTCGATTGGTGGACTGATTTGTGGTTGGTTCTTTATTGGTTGGTAGTTGGTGGAGTATTGTTTTGGTTGATTTGTTAGTTGCCTCTTATTGCACGATAACATGTCTGTAGAGGAAACTAAGTCTAGTTCTTCTTCTACTGTTATGGGTAGTTCTTCCCGGTTTCGGGAGAAGCTTTCTATTACCTCTACCCCATTGAATGGTAAAAATTATGCTGTCTGGGCGAAAGCAGTTGAAGTTTATTATCTGGGCCAGACACAGTATCATTATTTGATCGATGATCCCCCAGCAAAGACTGCCTCTACTTATTCAACATGGGAATCTGAGGATGCCCGAATTCGCTCTGAGTTGTGGAATAGTATGGAAGAACATATTGCGAGTACACTTGTTTTCTTAGATACAGCCAAACAAGTATGGACACAGGCTCAGGAGATGTATTCTGGTGTTAATAATCTTCGTCAGACGTATGATCTTCATCAGTCTTTCTTTTCTATATCCCAGGGTGATTTGTCTTTGGAGGCTTATTATTCCAAATTTCGTGGTATTTGTGCAAAGCTAAATATTTTTGAGCCTATCTCTTCTGATGTTCAGGTTATGCGACGCCAGCGTGAGCGTATGCAGGTTGCTCGATTTATATCTGGTGCATCATCTACTTATGATGCTGTTAGTCCTCAAATCTTGGGATCTCGAGATTTACCTTCTCTCAGTGAGGTATTTAGTCGCCTTCGTCAGTCTTCTGTATTTGCACCTGCACCTTCTGTTGATCGTTCAGCATTAGCTTCCGCTGTTTTTGGTGGTTCTAGCTTTTCCTTCAGCCGTGGCCGTGGTCGCGGTCGTGATTCTGGATTTAGTGGTCGTGGTCGTGATTCTGGAGATAGTGGTCGTGGTTTTGATGGTTGTGACTCTGGTTTTGGTACTCGTGGGGGTCGCATGTCAGGGGGCGGTGGCCGTGGTCGCAGCCGTGATTCCCGGTTTTGTACTCATTGTCGGGGGACCAATCATATGGTGGAGTTTTGTTATGATCTTCACGGTTACCCTCAGACTCATCAAGCTGCTATCTCTCAGGATTCTGGATAGCTTACCCATTCTTCTACTGACAATGTGGTGACTATCTCTGCAGAAGAGTACCAGCGCCTTCTGTCCATTCAGTCTCCAACTGCGGCTTCTTCCTCCACTGCTACGCTTGCTCAGAAAGGTCCATTCGTTGCTTGTGCTGCATCTTCTCTTACTTCTACTCCTTGGGTTATCGATTCTGGTGCCTCTGATCATATGACTGGTACTTCTACTCTATTTTCTAGTCGTCAGTCTGTTGGTAAACCATATCATGTTACCCTAGCAGATGGCTCTTCCACAAAACTTACTGGTTTAGGTTCTGTTCCTGTCACTTCATCTCTTACTTTGGACACTGTGTTACATGTTCCTAGTTTTCCTTTTAATCTTATGTCTGTTAGTAAACTTACCAAGTCCTTAAACTGCTCCGTCACATTTCTTCCTCATGGTTGTGTGTTTCAGGATCTCCAGACGGGTAGGAAGATTGGTGGCGGTGCTGAACATGGTGGCCTGTATTACCTTACCGATGGTGCTTCTCCTCAGTCAGTTGCTCTTCAATCTTCAGCTTCACCATACCAACAACATTGTCGGCTTGGTCATCCATCTCTTCAGAATCTGCAGCGTCTAGTGCCTTCATGTAGTCGTCTTAATAATTTGTCCTGTGAGGTCTGTGAATTTAGCAAACATCGTCGCGTACCTTTTTATCCTAGAATTGAGCGTCGTGTGTCGAGTCCTTTTCAGTTAGTTCATTCGGATATTTGGGGACCTGTGCATGTTCCCAATGTTTTTGGTTTTCAGTACTATGTTATTTTTGTGGATGATTTCTCCTGTGTTACATATCTCTATCTTATGAAAGAGAGATCTGAGTTGAAGTATGTTTTTAAGTCTTTTTATATGGAAATAAAGACTCAGTTTAATACTTGTGTTCGTATCATTCGTTCCGATAATGCTCGTGAATATTTTCATACTACGTTGTCTCAATTTTTTGATGATCATGGTATTATTCACCAGTCATCTTGCGCTCAGACCCCACAACAAAATGGGGTTGCCGAACGTAAGATTCGACATTTATCAGACGTTATGCGTGCCATGTTATTTCAAATGCAGGTCCCTAAGTCTTATTGGAGTGATGCTGTCCTTACCGCTTGTTATTTGGTTAATCGTATGCCATCCACTGTTCTTGGCAGTCAGATACCCCATAAGGTTTTGTTCCCTGGTCGGCCTCTCCACTCCTTACCCCCTCGGGTATTCGGGTGCACGTGTTATGTTCATGCTCTTGATCCTGACCGGGGTAAGCTTGAACCTCGCTCCATCCGGTGTGTCTTTCTTGGTTATTCGTGTACTCAGAAAGGGTATAAATGTTTTTCCCCGTCTTTACGCCGACATTTTGTGTGCGCTGATGTTACGTTTAATGAATCGCTGCCATTCTTTTCTATTCCTATTCCTATAGATGATCTCCCTATGATTGAGTCTGTTTTTCCTGTTGCCATCCCTTCTAGTTCTAGTTCTGGGTCTGCCCCTCTGAAATCACTTCCGCAGGTGTATGTTCGTCGTCGCAAAGTTTCAGCCCCGCCTGAGCCAGCCGCCCCACCTCAGCCCACTGCTCCATCTTCTCCTCCGTCTCGCGTCCAGACGACCTTCCTATCGACCTTCCTATCGCCCTTATACTCACCTGTCTCCTGCCCTTCGTGCTTTTACTACTTCGATTTCGTCCGTTTTCGTTCCTAACACTGTTCAGGAGGCCTTATCTATTTCTGAGTGGCGGCTAGCTATGGAGGATGAGATGTCTGCTCTTCATTAGAATGGCACATGGGCGCTAGTTCCTCTTCCTATTGGTAAAACCACTGTTGGCTGTCGTTGGGTATTTACTGTCAAGTATCTTCCTGATGGCACTATTGAGCGCTATAAAGCTCGTCTAGTTGCCAAAGGCTACACTCAAACTTATGGTGTTGATTATTCAGAGACTTTTTCTCCAGTTGCCAAGCTTGGTTCTGTTCGGATTCTTATTTCTCTTGCAGCGAATCTGGGTTGGCCGTTATTTCAGTTAGATGTCAAAAATGCCTTCCTCCATGGGGATCTCCAGGAGGAAGTCTACATGGAGCAACTACTTGGGTTTGTTGCTCAGGGGGAGCGTAATCAGGTATGTCGCCTTCGTAAAGCTCTATATGGGCTTAAGCAGTCTCCCAGAGCATGGTTTGGCAAGTTTAGTGACGCAGTTTTACGATTTGGCATGCACCGCAGTCAATCTGATCACTCTGTGTTCTCTCTCACATCAGACCAAGGAAAAGTATTATTGATTGTCTATGTGGATGACATTATCATTACCGGTGATGATCAGCAAGGTATTGATGAGCTAAAAGTTTTCTTACATCAGTAGTTTCATACTAAGGATCTGGGAAAACTACGATATTTTTTAGGTATTGAAGTAGCATGATCTAAAGACGGTATTAGTTTATCGCAGAGGAAGTATGTCCTAGATATTCTTGAGGATGTTGGTTTGTTGGGAACTAGGCCTATTGAGACCCCTATGGATCCCAACGTCAAATTGTGTGTTGACCAGGGGGAGTTGCTCTCCAATCCTGATCAATATCGCCGTTTAGTTGGTAAGCTGAATTACCTTACGATTACACGTCCAGATATCTCTTTTGCAGTGAGTATGGTTAGTCAGTTTATGTCTGCTCCTCGTCATCCACATTGGGAGGCGGTTATCAGAATTGTGAAGTATCTTAAGTCACATCCAGGACGTGGTCTGTTTTATCGAGCGAGTGGACATTTACGTGTTGAGGCGTTCACTGATTCGGATTGGGCAGGGGGACCATCGGATAGGAGATCCACTACAGGATATTGTATCTTCCTTGGTGGAAATCTTGTCAATTAGAAGAGTAAGAAGCAGACAGTAGTTGCCCGGTCTAGTGCAGAAACAGAGTATAGAGCAATGGCACACACAACATGTGAGGTTGTATGGTTGCGTTCATTTCTCGAGGAAATAGGATTCAGTTTGCAATTGTCTGTGCCTTTGTACTGTGATAACCAAGCAGCTATTCACATTGCATCTAATCCGGTATTTCATGAGAGGACTAAACATATTGAGGTTGATTGTCATCTAATGCGTGAAAAGTTAATTGATGGTGTGATAGCTACTCCGTTCGTGACTACTGGTGCTCAATTGGCTGACATGTTTACTAAGTCATTGTTCAAGTCTCGGTTGGAATTGTTGTGTGGCAAGCTGGGTCATTATGATATCTATTCTCCAGCTTGAGGGGGAGTGTTAGAATATTGATGAGCAGTAGTCTTTGTCTCACATTGGTTAAATGAGTTATGTAATAAGTAACCTCATAATATATAATATTGTTTTGTGTTAGGGGTTAATTAACCTGACACACTTTTCCTTTATCTCTCACAACAGATTCGATTTTTTTTACCAGTGATATCATGACACCAACTGATCTTCAATTAACCACATTGGAAATTCATGTCTTCAACTTAACTCCACTGGACTCACTCCTACCTGTTTGTGTTGGCTTCATGAGTGCTGTTTTCGCATTGCGTCACTTTTAAGGCCTTGTTGCTCGTAAAGACCTAGCTCTTGTACGACTAATTTTGTCAGGGGATTGCAATACAAATTTCCTATTAATGGATAGTCTTTAGCTTCTGATTTAAATTTCTCAAGGTTTGAGTTCATGGTATCTGATCGGTTTGTTCGTTTATGCCTTTTCTTGTGTTTATAGTTTGTGAAATCCAATTCTGTTGGAGAAATTGACAGAGTGCACGACATGCTTTAGGCACGTTTTGTGTTTTGAAGCTGGGTTCTCGTGGCTGGCATGACTTTCCCAAATGCCAAATCAGTGATCAGTATCCCATCCTGGTCTGAAACCTTTTTCTTCAGTGTTTCAGTTACCGTGGTTAAGTGGAGGGGACAAACTATTACTAATATATCAATGTGATACAGAAATGCACCTTCTAAACAGAAACAGTTACTTGTCTACTTAGTTGAGTGCCTAAGTCAGAAACTTGCTCCCATATGAAGAAAACTGAGTTAGAAACTTGCTTGACCGCAATGTGATACAGAAATGCACCTTCTAAACAGAAA
This sequence comes from Rhododendron kiyosumense, assembly GCA_019656275.1. Classification (NCBI taxonomy): domain Eukaryota; kingdom Viridiplantae; phylum Streptophyta; class Magnoliopsida; order Ericales; family Ericaceae; genus Rhododendron; species Rhododendron kiyosumense. The sequence goes on along the minus strand of BPLS01000418.1, from coordinate 529,269 downwards.
CAGTTACTTGTCTACTTAGTAGAGTGCCTAAGTCAGAAACTTGCTCCCATATGAAGAAAACTGAGTTAGAAACTTGCTTGACCGCATGAACATGAAGTATGTCCATATGTCCTGAATAGGTAGGTAGTCAATGTTGAAGCTTATATCATTTTGCTGTTTGTTGAGTTGATTAGTCTTTCTTAGGGGATACTTTAGGTTGGTAATTCCTTGCCAAGAAGTCTCTAGTCACTTATTTTGCCGTGTCCTCAAAAATTTTAATTTGCAGTCTCCATATGGTTTATGTCCTTTATGTTTTATTTCTTTCTGTCGAGAAACTATGTCAGTGAGCATTTTTCCATGATTGTGCAGGTGTTTTATATTGAAATTAGAGTTTTTTTTTTCTTTTTATCCCCCAAACTATGCACATTTTCTCTACTTAGTCTCTAAACTATCAATTTGACAATTTCATCCCCTCAACTATCATACCGTTACCTACTTAGTCCAATAGATGACGGAATGTAGAAATTTGGACGGAAAATGCCATGTAAGGCCTGTTTGGGATCCTGTAGAGTAGATATTTGATTATGAGAGTCTTAGAGATAAAAATTAATTATAACCCTTTAGGATAAAATGATTAAAAAAATAAGACCTTCGCACCGGTTTTAACTCATTGAAAATTGGAAAACTTTATTTTGTAACCATATTTTTTAGTATATAAACCTTCTAAAAAAATTAAGTGCTCAAATTTTCAATCCGTTTAGAACGGTGTGAAGATCTTATTTTTCTGATCATATTATTCTAAAGAGTCATGATTAATTTTTATCTCTAAGGCTATCACAATTAAATATCTGTTTTTTATTTGGGACCCTTTAGAGCGGATACTTGATTATAAGAGCTCTAGAAAGAAAAATTAATTATAATCTTTTAGCATAAAATGATTAGAAGAATAAGATATTCACAGCGGTTCACACAGATTAAAATTAGAGCGCTTAATTTCTAACCATATTTTTAATATATAAACAGTTTAAATTCTATATAAAGAACTTAGTTTTTTTAAAAAAAAAATGTATGTGTTAGTCTCTATAAATTAAATGCCACGTAAGATTCTACTCCCTCCGTCTCTTTTTAAGTGTCCTGCTTCGTAACTCCAACTTATTAAAAAGACATCATTATTATACCTTTCACATCAATTTTTTCCTCTACTTTCCCTACTTATCCATTATTATTACACTTTTACTCATTTACTTTTCAAAATGGAATTTACTTTTAGGGACAAAATAGACAATTCATCAACTTTTACCTACTAACTTTATAAAATGGACACTTATTAATGGACAGACCAAAATGGAATACTGGACTATAAATAAGGGACGGAGGGAGTAATATATGAACCTTGTAAAAAAATTAAGTGCTCTAATTTTCAATATGTTTGAACCGATGTGAATGTCTTATTTTTCTGATCATTTTATCCAAAGGGTCGTAATTAATTTTTATCACTAAGGCTCTCATAATCAAGTATCTGCTTTATAGGGTCCAAAATAAGGCCTTACAAGACATTTTCCATCAAAATTTCTAATTTCTGTTATCTATTAGACTAAGTAGGTAACAGTATGATAATTGAGGGGATGAAATCATCAAAATTGATAGTTTGGGGACTAAGTAGAGAAAGGGTGCATAGTTTAGGGGATAAAAAGAAAAAAAAAATCTTGAAATTATCATTGATGTTAATGCCTCATTCCATTGGTATTGATTTCTACTCCAATATTCTCGTTGTTTTTGATTGAAGAGCATGTTGTTATGCAGGCATACAAAGATTGGCTCTTGAGGACAATTGAGGACACTTGGAATCTCTTCCACAAAAAATTTACAGCTTTGTGGGATGAACACAAGGATGGATCTGGTGAGGCTTATCTTCCAGCAATTTATAACAATCCTCAGCTTCAGCAGCTTGTGAAACAGAAATTCATGAGTGATTTGTTCCACGACACTCTTCGTTTTGGTGCTGCCAAAATGACAAGGTGAGATAGTGATTCTTCCCTTTGGCGCATACACTCCTTGTCCTTGATAAAACCTGCCAATTCTTTCTTTGCTGCATTTTCCATCGTTGCTTAAAGGTATATAGTATCCTTTTGCATTCCTCGATTGCGAAGCATTTTCTGCAAACCTCGATCCTTGGAATGCCAAGAAGTAGGAAAGATGCAGTGATAGTTTTCATGTGATCATGCCTTACATAAATATTGTTTCCTTAACCTCTGTTTGATAATTCATATTCTTCAGTTGATGTTGTTGTAGATATACTCAATGACAAATTTCGTAGCGCGTAGAATATTTGAAAATGTTTTCTGACATTGAAATTTATCTTTCACTTCCTTGCACCTCCTCTCTTTTCTTTCTTTTTGGGCAATCCTTGCTTCTTTTCTTGCCCCGGTTTTAACTATCCAATCTACCTAAAACACTATAGTCGATATTAAACCATTTTGCCTTGATAATGGAGTCACTAAATGACGGGCTGTTGTAGATTAGTTGATCAACATTGCAATAATGCTGCTTTCGTAACTCTCATTTTCTTTTGTTCACAGGAGAATTGTCGGGGTAGCTCATGTAGAGGATTTCGAATCAATCGCTGATGCTGGAGTTAGAGCAGACTGTGAGAGGCGAGCTCTTGACTTTGCCAAGATGCTTCTGAAGGAAAGACGAAAATTTCAGGGCATCGCTGAAGTCGTTTCTGCTATTCAGAAAGTCCATTGATGTTACAGTTCTGGGTAACGTTTGTAATTTGCAACGGATTTCTTCATTTCCCACTAAAGGTGTATGAGTTTTTAGGTATGGCATGCCTCTAGTAACATTATAAGCTGTAACTTACAATTTATAATCAGAGAGCAGTTTTCCCCTTCTTTAGCCCTTAGCAGGGGCTGCATGTGTCAAATGTCTTCGGATTAGCTTAAATAGAGTTTGTATTGTAACACGGGCTTAAATATATTTGATAGATTTTGACTTGGGCTGGCTATATTACTCATTGTGTGGTCCTCAAATTTGATCCAGATTTGGACAAAAATTAATTGTGTTCCAAATTAGAGATAATCATTCTTGTTTGCAAGTATCCTTGTGATTTCTTGTTGAGCTTAACTACCTGTCTCCCTTGACCCCCTTCTACTGTAGATGCACTGCGGGACCGTTCCATTTTTTAATTTAACCTTTTTTTTTTTAAAATAAGGTAATTTCAATGTAAAAAATTATGTGTTTATGCAAATGATTTTTTTACTAATATGGATCTTGTTTGATAGATCTCATTGAGCTCTTTTAAATGGTGCAAAAAAAGTTGAAAAATTATTTTTCGTTTTTATTATATTTAAGTTTGAAATTACTTTCTTTGTAAAAAGAAGATTTAAAACGAAAATGGAACTGGGCCTGCTCCTTTTGTATCCAAGTCCACTAATCTGAGGCCCCATTCCAGAAATAAGAATAAGTACTCATTTTTTAAGAATGTAATTTCAAATTCAAAAATTATGTATTTATGCAAATAATTTTCTTAGCAATATGAATCTTTTTTGATAGATCTCATTGAGATATTTTAAATGGTGCAAAAAAAATAAAAAAATATTTTTTATTTACATTATTTTTGAGTTTGAAAATGTAAATTAAGCTACTTATTTTTTAGGAAGATTTCTGGAACAGAGCCTGAAACCCATAAAGTTGCATATTCCTCATTGTAGCTGGTTTTAATGACCTGAATATGATTTTTTGATGGATTGTGATTTTGGCACTTTAAAAATTGATGGAGGGGTAGGGATGGCAATTCCGGCTGCCCCGCCCCAAATGGGTTGGGGATTCTGGGATTTTTCGGGGATCACGTAGGGGATGTGAATAATTTTTTTAAAAAAATGGGGAACGGATAGGGGATGGGTATGAGTATGTGTTTGGGCTGAATTATCTCAATCAAATGGCAAATGATTGTGTGCGGGCGTGCCAGAAAAGAAATAACTTCACGGAAGAAATTATTCTTTTCAAATTGATTTGAAACAACTAATTTAAATCAGGCAATTGTGTTATCCGTTCGATTACCTCAATTAAGAGGATTTTTCCTTAAGGTATCAACCAAATAAAAGATTTACGCGCTTCGAATCAGAAAAGATGATTGAACACAAACAAACCTGAATTTAATCAAAGGTAAATTTGTATACAAATACTCTTAAAATTCTATCAAGAATAATGCAGAAATATAAGCACACTGAATTTAATCAAAAGTGGACTTACAAACGACTATTCTTTGGTAAGAAAAAATTTAAAAGAAAATAAGAGAACTTGAATTTAATCAAAAGTAGTTTTACATGCAAATAAGCCTTCAACTTACAAAAAAGATCATATTCTAAACTAAAAACTAATGTAAGATAGATCTCTGAGCAATCATTTTGTATGAATTGTCAGATGATATGAATTTTTGTGGGGGCTCTCTCTCTCTTTGCTTTACTCCTCTATTTATAGACGTCAGGCTTGCCTTCGATCCCCACGTCTTCGATTGATACCCATGTTGGCCACATAAATCGGTTGAGAGGGGTTTCGAATGGTTACATTGATATTTCCAACATTTCTTCTCTCCCTTCATGCTTTAATAATGGAGTTCGTGGCCACTTTCTGGATTGTGGTTCCTATTTTTAAGCAACGTGGTTAATGCAACACTTCTGACTTCTCAAATGATTCCCTGCAATTATATCCAATTTCAGTTATAAACCAAGACAGTGAGGATATTATTTGATGATCATAAGGCTTTAATCAACGGCTGAATCCAATCACTTTCCAAACTATCACTTAATAGTTATCCAAACGACATGGGTTTACATTAAAATGACCCCGTTTATTATTGAAATAGCATTCTCCTTAATTTCCGTGATCCTCTATAATTGATATCCAATTGGGACATGTTCTGTATGGCCAACGCATCCTTCGACGCCACGTGTAATTTTCTCATTGGGTGGCACATTTTAGGATGTAAACAGTTTGTCCCTGTAACGCCCCGCCATTTTCAAAAATAAACTCCAAAATATCACTTTGTTTGGTTTAGATTTTAGAAAGTTATTTTTGAGAGTTGGAGTGATAATGAGTGGAGAGAGATAGAGAGAAAAATTTATTGAAAACTGTGTCGAGAGTAAAAAGTTACTCTCAAAACTGTGAACCAAACGGAGTGATTACATTTCAAACACTTTTAGGCCCATATTTTCTCCATAAACAAATTACATTACCAAAATTTAAGACGCCTTCTATTCCTCTGGATGTTCGTCTTCTTCTGCGTTATTCTACTCAGCACCATACTCTTCCAAATTATAAAATTCCCATGTTCGTCTCTAAAACTCTGGCATAAGATGCCAGGATCACAAAAGTAACACCGTGAGTAATTAAGCCCAATAGCTAACTCCTACTCCTATGTCCCATACACTAACAAAAATAATATATAACAATTTGTCATTTCTGAAAAAAAAAATTTAGCATCATAAAAACAATCAAAGGTATCGGTGTCTTTCGGAGTTATTGCAGCGTATTGTAAACTGTGTCATCATTTTTCAAGTATCGATTCCACTTTTCATTTTATTTCCTCGAGCACTAGTTCCGCTGACCATCTTTCAGGACCTACCGGGCTCCCAGGCTAAATTCAGATTTTTCCACCCAAAAGCACTGATTCCGCTAACCATCTTTCAGATTCCATCGGGCTCTCAGGCTCACACACGCACACCTGAGCCATGATTTCGCTAACCATCTTTCAGATTGCATCGGGTTCTCGTGCTCACATACACACACCCGAGCCATGATTCCACTAACCATTCTTTCAGATTCCATCGATTCTTTCAGATTCCATCGGATTCTCATTCTCACACACACACACCCGAGCTATGATTCCGATAACCATTCTTTCAGATTCTATCGGGTTCTCATGCTCACATAATTATTAATATTTCACATTTCATTTTCTCATATCTTTTCGTATTCCATTTCTCGTTTCTCGTGTTTCGTACATATGCATCATTTCGCGCGTTCACATTATTCTTTCAAAGCTTGCTACAATCGAGCGATAATAATAAACCACTAATTTCATGCATTTCTATTTTTGACAACATTAAAAATTATAACAACACAACTTATCAATAAACATACGATTAATTAAGCATCACAACGATAAAATCAACTTCTCAACTTAAACAATTTAATCATGTGGTATCATAAAAATAATAAATAAATAGCTATACATGTAGCACATCAACATTATACTTAGGTGAGCAGATATGAGGTTTCTACCGTTCTTCTTAGCGGTGGAGCGGCTACGGAGTACGTCGGGTGGAAATACAGGCGGAGTAACGTCATTTCGACTCGACTGAAGAATAAAAAGAAGGTAGTTTTCTTTTTCCAAAAACACAAATATTTCTAGGGATTTTGAAAATTGGGATCAAATGGTGATTTGAGTGGTGTACGTAAGGTGGCAAGGTGATTGTGGAATTGAACTAATTTCTTCCTCCTTTTCTATTTTCTCGCCAAAACGTCTCTTTTTCTCTCCAAACTCACACCAAAGAAGTACATGAGAAGTGGATGATTGGTGGGGTGTGTGCTTGTGAATGTGAAAGGGAGGCATGCCTATTTATACTAGTGAAGTAAAGATCTAGATCTTATCAAATCTTGACCATAATCTTATATAATCCTAGAAGATCAAATCAAATCTTGACCATAATCTTTATATAATCATATCATATCTAATAATATCTAATCAAATCTTATATAATCTTATAATATCTAACATAATCTTATAATATCTAATAATATCCAATAATATCTAAACAAATCTTATCAAATCTAATACAATCTAATCCAATCTTATCCTAAATTTTAGGATTATGAAGTAGGGTCAGGGTTTCCTAGAAAGTCTAAATTTTGATTTATCAATTAGCAAAATCAATTATTTCAATAAAATGTTTAATTTTATTAAGAAAAATTGGCCTGAAATTCGGGTCGTTATAGTCCCCGCCCCGCCCCCGTCCTGTCCCGTTTATATATATATAAAATAAATAAGTTATATACATAAATGAAAATTTAGATAGGAGTACTATATATATACATAAGTGAGGAAGAAAAAAAGAAACTAAATCTCACTGTCAAATTGTCAATTAATATAGAAATAATTGAATTCACTTACCATGGATAGAAAATTAGTAGAAAGAAGAGCTCAAATCGATAGTTCTAATCAGATAGATATTGTTCATGATTGATAAATATTGTTCACATCGGAAACTCATGAAATAGTGTCGTGTTGAGAGACTAAGAAATTGAAACTTTAAAGAGCTTTGCATGTGTTGTTTGTTCTTGGCGTCTTGAGGAGGGATACCGGATTAAGAACACTAGTTTTGCCTGTGGTTTCAGTTGGATCCCCGATTCCCCGCGGGGATCTCTGTTCCCCGCTTGGATGGGGGATAGAGGGTAAAAATAATTCCCCAATGAGGATTGGGGAGGGGATGGGGATGGATTTGGGTTCGGGAATCGGGGATGAGGATAGTGGTATCCACCCACTACCCGCCTCATTGCGAACCCTAATGGAGGGGCTCCAAAACTGAACTGTGTTGATATACAAAATAATACATCATTTTAGATCTCTTCCATCAATTTTTGGAATTCTAAAATCAATTTCCTTTTTTGATTGGTTTGTTTTTTTCCCTTTTCAAAATGAAGCAATAAACTCTGATGCTGGGGAAAGTCAGAAGCTCGTTTTCTTATGCTCTCTATTAATTTCAAGGGAGGTTTATCCAAAAAAAATTTAATTTCAAGGGAGATTTAATGATAAGTCTACTGTAGACTGTGGACATTCCATAAGCCTATAAGTTCACCTAATAGTTTTATAAAGTCACAAGTTTACACAACTTAAACCTTAGGATATCTTATGAAAGTGTCTAAAATCCTAAATCTTATGAAAGTGCTTAAACCACTAAAATCATATAATAGAAAAGTGCATTCTAAAACACTATAAAAGTATCTAAACCCTAGCGTATCCTATGCTAGAGTACCCTACGCTAAGGTAATCTACCTTACCTTAGTGTACCCTATCCTATAATAAAAAAATGTACTTTAGAATTTTATAAAAGTGTCTAAACTCTATGGTACCCTATTCTATTCTAAGGTATCCTAAAATAGACTTAAGACCTTACAAAATTAATAGGTGGACTTGTTCGCGCATGAAATTTTCATAATTAACCTAATACTAATTTTCTATAATTTGAAAACGATTTTCTCACCTCGCTTTTGCTTTTGTGTAGAGAAGTAGTAATAGAATTCGTGATTTTTTTTTTAAGAAGAAAAGTACAATTACTTCTTGTCGCGTCCTGTGGAGTGAAAGTCGACATTAGCGCACCTCCATACCACTATCAATTCGAATGGGAAATCCAGCACTGAAGCAAGCACTGTAGAGGTTGTAGGACAGCGGATTCAACCGTCCATTTTGACGCTTACGACTCGGATTTAATCCGAACCCTTACTAATTCGTTGTTTATAGCCAAAATGAATAGCCGGATCGCTATAATACAGCTCTGCAGTGCGGGCTGCATTGCAAAATCTCTCGGTCCCTATTAATCATGTTTCTCCAAACCCCAACTTTATGTTAACTCGTTGAATAAATTAAAAAAATTTTGTGAAGGAGATGATGACATGGAAGGAAAAAATAGAAGAAGAATTTGAATCAGATTTAGGTTTGGGGTTAGATTGAAGATAAGGACATTATTGATTGGATTACTTTTTTTAAATGGATCTAAAGAGAAATTAGAACTAGAGAGATCCTATTTCTATTTGGGTTCAAATAAATTACTACTCTTTTCTAGTAATATTCTGTCAAATCCATAATTTTAAAAAGTACTTATATTTTCTTTATATAAAAATGAGATTTTGTATAAACAGCCGGTAAAAAAAAGTTAAAAACAAGGAAAAACCCTCTACTCAATCCAATTTTTATATCATCCAAAAGAATAAAAAGAAAAAACTCTATCCAAATTATCCAAACTTCCCCCTTTGCCGGGTGGGTATACCCCACGACCACGAGGTACCCGCTCTGAACATTCGGGTCATTCAATATATTTTTGTACGGCTTGATTGAAACCCTCTCTCTACTTTTACCCCAACGCTTTCTCTTTCCAAATCCGAGCCTCCAAAGATGCAATAAATAGTTCGGATGTACAAGTGGGCACCGCGTGATAACTACCGGGAATGAAAAAATTTCCCATGGCCAGGTTCAATGTATCCTATTTTATTCTGTTTTTCTGTTTTCCTATTTCGCGCTTTACTTTTCTCAACGACGACCCATCACAATCCTCCATTTGCTTTTTTTCCCATAGAATCCGGCTTCTCTCTTTCTATCGCTTCCCACTCTCAGCAGTCGCGGTTCACGCCGCCTCCCTCTTCTCAAACCCCGCCACCGCCGTCGGTCCCACACATCATAGCAGGTAATGGCATCCGACGGCTTCCGGCCTCTGGACGACAAGTCTCTGGCGGAGTACATAAAGGCCACTCCTTCTCTCTCCTCCAAGCTCGGCAACCAAATCGATGAGCTTCAAATCAAAGAAGTCGGCGATGGCAATCTCAACTTCGTCTACATCGTTACCAGCTCCTCCGGTTCCTTCGTCATCAAACAGGTAGTATTAAACTTGTGTTATGAACTTTCGTTTGATGATCAATTTCATGTTATGTTAAGGAAAACGGAGTTGAATAGATACTATTAAACTTGGGTTATGAACTTTAGTTAAATAGATACACCTGCTTCTTCAATTTTCATGAATTGGGTGTCATCGTGCCATTTGCTTACATAAGTAGCATATGGTCACTTATAGACGAATGTATGTATCTGTGTAAACTGTGCAGCCATTTGATTATAGGTGTACTGCAATTATGTGATTGTGATGGAAAACCCTCCTCAATAATTTGTCTGAAGTGAAATAGTTTGGGGCCTTCCTGAGATATAATGGCTCGTTGGGAGCGGCACACATGAGATTTCACAGTGTTTCTGAGAGGACTGAGACAAGGTTGGGCTTGTTTGAAGCTGTTTGAAAGCAAAGTAGTTGAATCAAGGACTGATCGCTGAAAGGGTATCACTGACAATGGTTATGTAACCAAAAGAAAGCAATTGGATACGAGAAATGTTAGGATGCCAGAAAAATGTATGCTGCATAATCTGGTACATACTCACCATGGGTGTTTCAATTGTGGGTGGAGTGTTTTAGTAATATAAAACAAAAGAAGCTATTGCATATGAGAAATATTGGGGATACCAAAATCGTGTACGGCATAATGTACTCCACTGTTAGTTTGGAGTAGATTATGCAAAGTATGGAGTAGATTATGCAGCGTATGTTTTGATATCATTAGCTGTGCTGATTTTGTAGTCATGCTTGAAGTGTTGACTTTGTACTTATTTACTTTGTTATATCTCTGCATGTGACATGTTTATATGTATTGAGTAAATTTGTTTACTGGATTTCGTTACATTTGTCTCTGAAAATATTCACTTGTTCAATGGTATCTCAGCATTCATGTAAAAAAAGCCTTGTATCTGAAATCTGGTTGACTGAGTGCAGGCTCTTCCGTACATACGTTGCATTGGGGAATCATGGCCGATGACGAAGGAACGTGCTTACTTTGAGGCGGTGACACTAAAAGAGCATGGTCGGTTGTGCCCTGATCATGTTCCAGAAGTTTATCATTTTGACCGTGCCATGTCTTTGATTGGCATGCGTTACCTGGAACCTCCTCATATAATCCTGAGGAAAGGGTTGATTGCTGGAATTGAGTACCCATTGCTTGCAGAACACATTTCGGAATATATGGCAAAGACGCTTTTCTTCACATCTCTTATTTACCGTACTACCACGGAGCACAAACAAGCAGGTAACTATGGTGATTCTTTTCTCTTTCTACAAGTTAGCAGAGCCTAAATGAGTAAGGTTGAATGCAAAGCATGATCTTTGCTAGATACGAAGAAGCGAGAATGAAGTAGAGTGACTCGACTGAAACTTGTTTCTACTGCATAGGCAAAGTTTATTGTTGGATAAAGTTGTAGTGGTTTTGAGTTTCGTTCTCCTTTCCGATGGGAGTTCTCTCCTATTTCTGTATTTTGTTTCAAGGGAAAAAATATAATTTGGGGTTAAGAAGTCATTTGTATTTTCTCTTTGTATGCCATATGTTTCTGAAATGTGAAAACTATAGAACCACATGCGACTTGGTGCCTTGAAAAGGTGACAAATATTAGTAGTTTGTGTTACACTCGACTTTTGGTGATGAAACATGTGGGGGAGCTTATTTTTTGGTTGTCTTTTGCACAACTAAACAATGTCGTGTTAGTTCCACCTAAGGAGTGATGCGGAATTTCGGTGACAAAAATGTCTTACTAGGCTTTCATGACATATGTATCTACCATGTTTGACATAGGTGGTCATGATGAACTTCTTGGTTCCAAAAGGCACAAGCCGATTAGATACAAACAAGCTTGCAGGCAACCAAATCTCTAAATATCTCTCATTGCTTCCTGACTTGAGATCTTGAAAAGCAAAAGGATCTAACAGTGTTGATGAGTTTTAATTCACGATACTAATGTGTTTAAAATGCTTTATGCAGTTGCTGAATTTTGTGGGAATGTGGAGTTATGCCGGCTGACTGAGCAGGTTGTCTTTTCTGACCCTTACAAAGTGTCTCAGTATAATCACTGGACTTCTCCTTATCTTGATTGTGATGCGGAGGCAGTTCGCGAGGATAACACTCTGAAGCTTGAAGTGGCTGAATTGAAATCCATGTACTGCAGCCATCTTAGTTACATTTGCCTTGATAAATTTTTAGCAGTTAGTAATTCACTTTATCTTTATGTGTTACCCCTTTTTTTTTGTCAAACCTGTAAGGTTTTCTTCATTAACTGTGCAGGTTTTGTGAGAGAAGCCAAGCGCTTATACATGGTGATCTCCATACTGGTTCTGTCATGGTTACTAGTGACTCAACCCAGGTTATAGATCCTGAATTTGCTTTCTACGGTCCTATGGGGTTTGATATTGGAGCCTTTGTAGGAAATTTAATCTTGGCATTCTTTGCACAAGATGGCCACGCAGATCCAAAGAACGACCGAAAAGTATGTTCTGCCTATTCCTTTTCTCTTCTTTATTTACTTGTTTTCAGGTGTTCTATCCTATGTTACATGGATCCTTCATTTTGGCTCAAGTACCCGTGTCAATGTGTCCGACACCCGTATCCTTTTAGACACTCGGATTCTCTACTTGTTAAGATACTTGCAGAAAAGGAATCTTATATTAGCTAGAAAAGCGATAATTCGAGTATTTCACATAGACAGGAAATAGGGACATAGCAAAAACATAAATTTCTTAACCCTTTCTTGTTTAAATACATTTGTAAACATAGTTTACGGTACATAATCTTGGAAAATTATGCAATATATAATACAAACAAGAGTTTACAGTACTTTTAAGGCCTTGTTGCTTGTAAAGACCTAGCTTTTGTACAACTAATTTTCTCAGGGGATTGCACTACAAATTTCCTATTAATGGATAGTCTTTAGCTTCTGATTTAAATTTCTCAAGGTTTGAGTTCATGGTATCTGATCAGTTTGTTCGTTCATGCCTTTTCTTGTGTTTATAGTTTGTGAAATCCAGTTCTGTTGGAGAAATTGACAGCACGACATGCTTTAGGCACGTTTTGTGTTTTGAAGCTGGGTTCTTGTGGCTGGCATGACTTTCCCAAATGCCAAATCAGTGATCAGTATCCCATCCTGGTCTGAAACCTTTTTCTTCAGTGTTTCAGTTACCGTGGTTAAGTGGAGGGGACAAACCATTAGTAATATGTCAATGTGACGTAGAAATGCACCTACTAAAAAGAAACAGTTACTTGTCTACTTAGTTGGGTGCCTAAGTCAGAAACTTGCTCCCATATGAAGAAAAATGAGTTAGAAACTTGCTTGACTGATGTATAAACATGAAGTATGTCCACATGTCCTGAAATAGGTAGGCAGTCAATGTTGAAGCTTATTTCATTTTGCTGTTTGTTTAGTTGATTAGTCTTTCTTAGGGGATACTTTAGTTTGGTAATTCCTTGCCAAGGAGTCTTTAGTCACTTATTTTGCCGTGTCCTTGAAAATTTTAATTTGCAGTCTCCATATTTTTCTGTGCTTTATGTTTTTCTTACTGTTGAGAAACCGTCTGAGCATTTTTCCATGATTGTGCAGGTGTGTTACATTGAAATTATCATTGATGTTAATGCCTCGTTCCATTGGTATTGATTTCTACTCCATTCTTGTTGTGTATGATTGAAGAGCATGTTGTTATGCAGGCACACAAAGATTGGCTCTTGAGAACAATTGTGGAGACTTGGAATCTCTTCCACAAAAAATTTACAGCTTTGTGGGATAAACACAAGGATGGGTCTGGTGAGGCTTATCTTCCAGCAATTTATAACAACCCTCAGCTTCAGCAGCTTGTGAAACAGAAATTCATGAGTGATTTGTTCCATGACACTCTTGGTTTTGGTGCTGCCAAAATGATAAGGTGAGATATTGATTCCCTCGGGCGCTTACACTCCTTGTCCTTAATAAAACCTGCCAATTCTTTCTTTGCTGCATTTTCCATCGTTGCTTAAAGGTATATAGTTGCCGTTTTGCATTCCTCGGTTGTGAAGCATTTTCTACAAACCTCGATCCTTGGAATGCCAAGAAGAAGGAAATTATAATCTAAAGATGCGGTGATAGTTTTCATGTGACCATGCCTTACATAAATATTGTTTCCTTAACCTCTGTTTGATAACTCATATTCTTCAGTTGATGTTGTTGTAGATATACTCAATGACAATTTTCGTAGTGCGTAGAATATTTGAAAATGTTTTCTGACATTGAAATTTATCTTTCACTTCCTAGCACCTCCTCTTTTTTCTTTCTTTTTGGGCAATCCTTCTTTTCTTGCCCCGGTTTTAAGTATCTAATCTACCTAAAACACTATAGTCGATAATAAACCATTTTGCCTTGATAAAGGAGTCACTAAATGACAGGGGCTGTTGTAGATTAGTTGATCAACATTGCAATAATGCTGCTTTCGTAACTCTCATGTTCTTTTGTTCACAGGAGAATTGTCGGGGTAGCCCATGTTGAGGATTTCGAATCAATCACTGATGCTGAAGTTAGAGCAGACTGTGAGAGGCGAGCTCTCGACTTTGCCAAGATGCTTCTGAAGGAAAGGCGAAAATTTCAGGGCATCACTGAAGTCGTTTCTGCTATTCAGAAAGTCCATTGATGTTACAGTTCCGGGTAATGTTTGTAATTTGCAATGGATTTCGTCATTTCCCATATAAGGTGTATGAGTTTTTATGTATGGCATGCCTGTAGTAACATGATAAGCTGGAACTGATAATTTATAATCAGAGAGCAGTTTTCCCCTTCTTTAGCGCTTAGCGGGGGCTGCATGTGTCAAATGTCTTTGGATTGGCTTGAATGGAATTTGTATTGTATAACGCGGGCTTAAATATACTTTGATTGATTTCGACTGGGCTGGCTATATTGCTCATTGTGGTCCTCAAATTTGATCCAGATTTGGACCAAAATTAGCTGTGTTCCAGATTAGAGATAACAAGGCTCTGAATGGTAATATTCATTCTTCTTTGCAAATATCCTTATGATTTCTGGACCTTAACTACCTGTCTCCCTTGACCCCTTCTACTGTAGATGCACTGCTCCTTTTGTATCCAAGTTGACGCAGCGGAATTCACGAGAGATTAGTTAGCGTACTAATCCAAACGAGATAATCAACCCGTCGCAACGAGCAATTCTTGCGCACAAGAATGAAAGAGAAATTCTCTGCAATATTATTAATCAAAAAGCTGCATAAACCCTAAGTTACAAACCTTTAAATAGGCAAAAACCCTAGAAACCCTAAAAATAAGCTTGGAAAATAAAAAGTCCCATAATTTGGGG
>BPLS01000418.1:479441-494322 GCA_019656275.1 Rhododendron kiyosumense | reverse complement strand
GTGTCCAGCTCAGCGGTTGCCGTTAGGAAAGTCACGGATTGAGACGGCATGGGGTAAATTGAATAACGGAGTGAAAGTTCAGGTGTTCAATTGAAGTTTATTTAAGTTCAGGTGCCTATTTGATATTGGGTTCAAAGTTCAGGGGTTTTTTTGAATTTTTCCCTAATTTATAGCATCGATAACCTTCTGACAAATCTCTTAAAATGAAAAATTAATTTATGTTTCCCAAATCATTGATAATAAGGTAGTTTAACATACTTAACATGTGTTCAAAATAATATAGCAGGGAAACACCGAAATAGAGTCGGGTGGGTGTGCTTCTCTACTTTTCCTAGCTGCTTTTCTGTGAGCTGGTCATATGACAGCCGTATGATTTAGATGATTTAGATGTAAACATATGATCAATGGATTCAAGAGATTTTTCTAGTGGTGTCATTGCACTAGATGTTTTCCAAAAAAAGAAAAGAAAAGTTAGACATCATAAAATTTTGGATTTGTAACTTAGAGCATCCGCATCAGTCTCTTTACAGTTTGGACCAATTTACACATGACACATGTTAAGTATGTTAACATTAGGCAGGTGGTGAGGCTCGAACACATGATCTATTATTTGCTTTAATACCATATTAGATTGTTAACCACCAGCTCATCTAAAAGCTTAAGTTATTAAAAAGATGGATAACTTTATTAATTATACCTTCAACATCACTCGATCCTTGCCTCGTCTTCTTGTTTAGAGTTCTTCTCCACAAGGTATCACTGTGTTTTTGTTTATGGCATGCTACTAGTAACATGATAAGCTGTAACCGATATTTATAGTAATCTGAGAACTTTTCTCCTTCGTTAGCAGGGGCCGTATGTGCCAAATGTCTTGGGATTAGCTTGAATGGAAATCGTCTATCGTTACACGGCCTTAAATATGCTTTGATTTCGGCTTGGGCCGGATATATTGCACATGGTGGTCGTCAAATTTTTGACTCAGATTCGGTTAAAGATTAGTTATGTTCCAAGTTCGAGGTCACAAGGCTCCCGTAGCTATTTTTTATGACCTGTATAAGCAATTTTTGTCTGATCTTTTTTTTTTTTTCAAAACCAAGCTATAAACTCTGATGCTGGCAGAAATCGCGAAACAGATAAACGGGTGCTCTGATGCTCTCCGTTAAAATTTCGAAAATGATATTCTCACCTTTACATAGTTAGTCGACAGACTTGCGCTTATGTTGTTATACAAGTACTATAATTTGTGAGAGTAATCTGGATGATGATTTCTCTTATTTAGACTAATCATTTATTGCAGACAATGGAAAATCAGCGTCCCTTTGGAATTAGACATGTCTAGTTGGTCTTGTACTTGGCCTTGTAGTCACTCCGGAGCTGATCAACCGTTTTCCCCAGCAACTCAACAAAGTAGTTCGCATTGTACCCAGTCCTCATCTTCTTGTTCAGCTCCGCCACAAACCCACTTCTGAGACCCTCACAATAATCCAGAAAATAGGCCGTGACATCGTAACCCTGGTCCCATCGGTCACCCTGCCCGGGTTTCACCCAGTGACTTGGTGCATAGCCCGCCTTCAACCTTACGAAATCTGCAATCCCTTCGATCAATCCTCCTGGTGTCGGCTGCCCGTTCCCATTCCACTGCCACACGTGCGTCATCTCGTGGTACATAACTCCGGTGAACCCAGTCTTGACGTTGCCTGTGGACTGTTGTATGGCGTTCGCGCTGTAGTGGATCTCGTTGTTGGCGGTGTATGCTATACCGTCCATGGAGTCGATGAACAAGCTCACTTTATCTACGTTCTTTCTGTCGGCATTCGAGGTCTGCTGGAATGTCTTCCATATGAACTCCGTGGCGGAGGACATCGTTTGTTTGCTGTACTCGATCCCGATTTGGTTCGTGAACTTCATTCCTCCGGGGGTGGTTGCGGCGTTGTTGGTCACGGTGTATTCGACTGCCTGGGTTCCTGTTAGGGAAGTTAGAATCACTAGAAAAGACAGGGAGAACATTGTGCTTGCCATGACTTTGTACTGCCCTGGCCTTATGGTAGGGGTGTCAAACGTGCCTGTCGTGCCGTGCCGTGCCATTTTTTTCCGTGCCAACCGTGCTTCGTGTCGTGCCGTACCGTGCCCGTTTACTTCATCGTGCCATGGCGTGCCGGGCCGTACCGTGCCCGTGCCGTGCCGTGGTGGGCCATTTTGCTTTGTCGGGCCGTGTCGGGCCGTGCCTTTATAAAATCATGTCGTGTCGTGCCGTGCCCGATTAATTAGTCGGGTCGTGCCGTGCCTTTTTTTTTTTGTCGGGTCGTGCCGTGCCTTTTTTTGTCGGGGTGTGTCGTGCCATGCCTTTTTTTGTTGGGTTGTGTCGTGCCGTGCTCTTTTTTTTGTCGGGTTGGGTCGTGCCGTGCTCTTTTTTTTGTCGGGTTGGGTCGTGTCGTGCCATGCCGGCCCTTAAACGCGTGTCATGCCGTGCCGCAGTGCCGGCCCCTTAATCGTGTGTCATGCGGTCATGCCGTGCCATCAATTTTCGTATACACATTACCGACCGACGACCGGCAACCAATTTTCGTCTAAAAGTAAATCTTCCTAAAAAACACACATTCCGGTGCTCAGTGCCTCTAATGTTCTTAAGTTTGTATATCGTAGTATTCGATGTATTTTTCTTGCTTACGTGACGTTTTTATTAGTGTTTCCTGATATTTTGCTGAGAAAGCTAGCGATAACTAATTAACTAAGAGAGAGACTGAGTGAGAGAGTGTGTGTGTGTTTCAACTTTCAAATCCAATTATTAACTATGCTTTTGGAATTAAAATTTTGCCTAGTGTCTAGTAGTAAGTTAGTAACCGTATTTGGGTTGGGAAGTATGTGGGCTCTTTAAATATTCGGTGGTGGGATGAATTAATAATAGTGATTAAGACCGAAAGATTCAGAAGATTGTTTGTTTGCACGTTGTATAGCAGATTCAAGGTTTCTAACTTTTTACCCTTTCATTGTGTCCCCTTTCGGCTTTCATACCCCTCTCAAATCGAACTAAATTCGCACCCTGCTAAAAGGTCCAAGAAGAAAATTTCTGACTACATAAGTCTGTCGTCGTGAACATTTTAAAACTTTTCAACGGTTAATATTTTACCAAAAGTTACATCGCAGGTCGGAGAAGATCTTTACAATATCAGAGAACACAAATAGATTCGACACCCACCTGCAACTGTAATTGAAGGAGCAAACACAATGCTTTTACCAAAAGAGACCCAACTCAAAGCTTACTAGAGGCGAAAATTGTAAAACGTTAAAAGGTTACATAAAACAACTGCAAAATAGATGCGACATGTAAGAAGCCAAAAGTTCAGGCATCATTTCAGTAACTAGCAACCTCATCACATCATCTAATGTTCAAAAGCAGCCAAAGACGGGAAAAACCGACAAGCAAGGGAACAGAAACACTGGTTAATCTTTCAACTAAGCAGCAGCACTTGAAGCACCCTTGCCCTTCTTCTTCTGGAGCTTCTTCATGTAAAACTCAAGCTCTTTACCCTCCAGAATGTATCTAGATAAACATTCAAGAACAAAAGGTACGTACGAAGACACTGTTATGGATCTGTTTGATGACAAAAAGATGACAGCAGGTGAAGTGAAAGAATGGAGAAAGAACCAAAATTGTTTTCTGACATGCATCTGATTAGGTTTAAAAAGTACATGAAAATGTTCACTCTCTACATACAAGAGTCTGGATATCACAAAAGTCAGATCATCTGTAGACTACCTAAATCAAACTTGCCAATCTAGACAGTGATATGAATTAAGTAGTTAGGAATCAGGGACAATGCAGGAATATGTGCAGTGCTTCCCTATTCTACAGTTAGATAGTGTAATAGGTTCCCAACAAATGCACACTCTATACAATGGTGTTCAGAGTATCGCCACAGGCACGTGGTGCACTGGTGCTCTGAATCACTCCAGATTTTCGGCCACCCAGTTCTTGCATCCGGCCACTGTCCAACCATCCAAAGACCACACACAACAATATACAACTAACAAACTAACAACAAACCAACAGGTTGGAGGGGCTAGGCCGCCACCTCAACTCAACAAACAAAATATGCGAGGGGTTATGCCACCACCTCAGCTAAGCAATGCAATCAAATAAAACTAACTATACTAACTAAAAACAAACTCAATTTTTAGCCTGGCTTCGTTACACCTCAGGTTTGGTATAAAACCAGGTTAGAGGTATCCACCAAGCTAAAAACGAGCTACTAACACATAAAGCCATGGATACAAAAATAAGTGAGAAAATCCACCTTCTACATTTTGCTGGCATTAATTTGCTTCAGCCTTCACGTGGTTTGGTCCTTGGCATCTACAATGTCCTACAAAACAATAACTGACAGCAGCAGCAGCAGAAAACAGGTATATGAAAGTCAAATGATTAAGGAAACTGAATAAGAAAATTGAATTCTGCTCAGATATTAGTTCCTTTTATCATCATAGTAGAAAATTGAAATGGATGCAACGTTAAGTTGCCATTATGGCCTTCATAAGTTGCAACACCACTTCATAGTTCATAACAATACATGGCTCAGACATTAGTGTTTTTTTTATCATCATAGCCGGAAACTGAAATGGATGCGGCAACGTTAAGTTGCCATTAAGGCCTTCATAAGTTGCAACACAATCACACTTCGCTTAGCCAAAAACTGGGGTTGTGTTTGTGGCTTATTCATTTTAGACTAAAAGGAGACACACACACAGCCCACAAGGCAACATCCACTTCAGTTAAGTGAAGCCAGACCACAAGGCATGCAGCAAAACTTAGGCTCAGCATCTAAGTTAAGAAAATACATCATAGCCAATAACTGAAGCGGGGGCAACATCATTTAAGGCTGCCACAACATCCACTTCAGCCCACTTACTGAAATGAATAAGCCACAAATACAAATACTGAAATGAATAAGTCACAGACACAACCCCAGCAGAATAAATAAATAACAGAATCAAACCAAATGCCAGCAGAAAATAGTAAGCAGCCATGGGACACATTGAGACATCCCAACTTGGCAGCATCAACAAGAATAAAAATAGAACATTAGCAGCATCAGTCATAACAGCAGCTGCAACGGCAGGCAGCATCAGCTACAATCAATTGTAGTAGCTTCCTTTCTCAATCTGCTGGGTACGAACAGTAGTAGCAATCAACAGCAGAACAGCAGATATCTGCTCTTCACGGAACAAGAGTGAACAGCAGCATTAAACCGTAGTAGCTGTACACCGTAGCAACAACAGTAAACTGCAAACCGTATGAAGGCCTTAACAGAAACAGCAACTGTACAGCTGCAAAACAGAAGCACTGCACTAGCCGAGGGTAATAGTAGCAGCAACCACAGCAAACAGCAGTTACAGCCTTAACAGTCAGACACTTAGCAGGTCAATACAGAACAGCAGCTTCAGAAACCATTTGGAACATGGAAGTATTGAACACAGCCTCAGAATAAAGGATAAAGATTGCAGCTGCTGTAGGAAAACTGTACCAGCATCTATTCACACATGGGGATCAAGTACTAGAAAATAAGGCATGTGGGTTGGAGAAAATTGCCAAAGTGTATGTGGTGGAGTAAACAAAGGCATGTGGGTTGGAGAAAATTGCCAAAGTGTAATTAACTACTGATGAAAGTGCCAACGGAGCAACTCTCCAACACCTTATCTATCATCTTTTCCCTCCATGTGATATTCAATACCTCATCCAATTTTTTTTAAGATTAAAAAACAAATTCACTTTAAAAATAGGAGTAATTACTATTATTGCCACCTCAAACTAACAACAAACCAAAACTAACAGACTGGAGGGGCTAGGCCGCCACCTCAACTCAGCAAACAGAATATGTGAGGGGCTAGGCCGCCACCTCAACTCAACAAACATAATATGTGAGGGGTTATGCCACCACCTTGACTAAGCAATGCAATCAAATAAAAATTAACTATACTAACTAAAAACAAACTCAATATTTAGCCTGGCTTCGTTACACCTCAGGTTTGGCATAAAACCAGGTTAGAGGTATCCACCAAGCTAAATACGAGCTACTAACACATAAAGCCATGGATACAAAAATAAGTGAGAAAATCCACCTTCAGACATTAGTGTTTTTTTAGCATCATAGCCGGAAGCTGAAATGGATGCTGCAACGTTAAGTTCCCATCTTCTACAAGAACCTCTCCTCCTCACTAAATACCCTATCAATAAGAGAAGCAATAAGAGAATAGAAATATTGAATACCAATGGAAATTAGAGTAACTGAAATATTGGAACTGATATTTACCACTAAGGCCTTCATAAGTTGCAACAGCACTTCATAAACTTCAGCAGAAATGAACTAAGTACAATTTTTTCAGATATAGGTACATTTTAGTGCTGAATGTACTTAGTTCTGAATTCTGCTCAAATATTAGTTATTTTTATCATCACTGCAGAGAATTGAAATGGATGCGGCAACGTTAAGTTGTCATTAAGGCCTTCCTAAGTTGCAACACAATCACACTTCGCTTTGCCAAAAACTGGGGTTGTGTCTGTGGCTTATTCATTTCAGACTAAAAGGAGACACACACATACCCCACACTGCCACACACACCACAACACATGTAGGCAACATCCACGTCAGTTAAGTGAAGCTAAACAGACCACAAGGCTGTCAAGGCATGCAGCAGGCTCAGATATTAGTTCAGAAATACATCATAGCCAAAAACTGAAGTGGGGGCAACATCATGTTGCCATTTAAGGCCTTCATAAGTTGCCACAACATCCACTTCAGCCCACTTACTGAAATAAATAAGCCACAAACACAAATACTGAAATGAATAAGCCACAGACACAACCCCAGCAGAATAAATGAATACTAGAATCAAACCAAATGCCAGCAGGT
This sequence comes from Rhododendron kiyosumense, assembly GCA_019656275.1. NCBI lineage: Eukaryota > Viridiplantae > Streptophyta > Magnoliopsida > Ericales > Ericaceae > Rhododendron > Rhododendron kiyosumense. Next base: position 487,414 of record BPLS01000418.1, on the reverse strand, counting down.
CCCCTAATCACTGTCTACATCAGAATCTGCAAAATAGCCTGAATGTACTTAGTTCAGATATAGGTGCATTTTAGCGCTAAATGTACTTAGTTCTGAATTCTGCTCAGATATTACTTCTTTTTATCATCACTGCAGCAAATTGAAATGGATGCAACGTTAAGTTGCCATTAAGGCCTTCATAAGTTGCAACATCACTTCATTACAATACCACTATGGCTCAGACATTAGTTTTTTTATCATCATAGCCGGAAAACTGAAATGGATGCGGCAACATTAAGTTGCCATTAAGGCCTTCATAAGTTGCAACACAATCACACTTTGCTTTGCCAAAAACTAGGGTTGTGTCTGTGGCTTATTCATTTCAGAAAAAAGGAGACACACACACACCCCACACTGCCACACACACCACACCACAACGCATGCAGGCACCGTCCACGTCAGTTAAGTGAAGCTAAACAGACCACAAGGCATGTAGCAGGCTCAGATATTAGTTAAGAAATACATCATAGCCAAAAACTGAAGTGGGGGCAACATTATGTTGCCATTTAAGGCCTTCATAAGTTGCCACAACATCCACTTCAGCCCACTTACTGAAATGAATAAGCCACAAACACAAATACTGAAATGAATAAGCCACAGACACAACCCCAGCAGAATAAATGAATACTAGAATCAAACCAAATGCCAGCAGGTCCCCTAATCACTGTCAATATCAGAATCTGCAAAATAGCCTCTGAATTCATCTTTAGCTGAGCGTTTTTGAATTCCAAGGCGTGCATCCTCCCAATCTTTCAAGCATATGAGACAGTCCAAAATGTCTGGAGCTAGTCTGCTCCTCCTCTCATCCAACACTCTTTTACCTGCACTAAAAGCAGATTCGGATGCCACTGTAGACACAGGAGGGGTTAGTAGATCACGTGCCATGATTGAAAGAACGGGATATTTAACTTCATTTTTTTTTCCACCAATCTAAGACATCAAAATCACGCCTGTCATTCTCATCAACAGATTTTAGGTCCAAATATTTATCAAGTTCAATGCGTGAAGTTACAGTGGTACTTCCTAAATTTGAACTAACGAAATCCCAAAATTCATCATTGGTACTTGTAGAAGATGTTAAAGGAGCAGCAGTAGAGGCAGCATTAGAACGAAACTTAGAGTCATATTTAGATACATTGTAGTCAATAAATCATAAACATAAGCAAAAGAAGGTAAAGTAGTAATCCCGAAATTCGTACCAATCGTTCTTAAGAGCAAGCTAACACCTTGTAACTTCATCCTAGGGTCCATTACTGCAGCTAACATAAATATTGGTGGCATTTCCTCGTAATATTTTCTGAATTTTCCTTCCATATCTATACAAGCATGTGCAAAATTTGGATGTTCCCTATATCTACGAAAATTTACACTGATATTGAAGAGATGATGAAGCACAATACAAGAAGTAGGATAACGAACACCCGAACAACCTACGGTAGCAACATAAAACACTTTCAAAAACTTCATGAACTCAAAACCAATTTCCCAATCAGCTTGAGTTAAAGGACTACCACGACACGGTCGATACCTTTGATTAACAAAACCAGATATTGCATCACTATATTTCCTACAAGACTTTAACATAAGGTAGGTCGAATTCCAACGATTTTGAACATCAGAGTTCATATTTTTAGGTTTAAGATTGTACAATGATGTGCATAATTTATCAAATTCTTGTTGCCTAGATGGGGAAGTAGCAATAAAAAGAACAGCATTTCTAATTTTTGAAATTTGTGGAGCTATATGTGTCAAACCATCTTGCACAACTAAGTTAATCACATGGCATACACATCGCAAATGCAATAATTCACCGAAATAAGGAGTCCTCAAATTTCTTATAAACAATGGAAGTGTAGCAGTATTAGCGCTATGGTTGTCAAAAGTAATGCTATAAACTTTATCAAGAACTTCAAAATCCCTAAAAACAGTCATAATACTTTCAAAAATATGTTCAGCATCATGAGGAAACTCCACTAAACGGAAAGCGATAATTTTCTTTTGCAAAGTCCAACTAGAGTCTATATAATGAGCAGTCACACAAATATAACCACGATTATTTATACCAGACCACATATCAGAAGTAAAACCAATTGCACCAACAGTTGCAAGTTCACTAATCAAATCTTTTTTAACTTCACTATGAGCTTTCTTCGTATCACTACGGATTGAATTTCTAGAAACTTTAACAAATGAAGGGTTCAAACAATTTTTGACAAAATGTTCAAATCTAATATCATCACCAAAAGTAAATGGTTGTTCTGCTGCAGCTACATAAAGGGCTAGTCCATGTCTCATTTTTTCTTTTGAATAAACAAAATTACTACCAGATGCATCGGAAATTTTATCAGGATGATGTTTTACAAGATGTCTACCATGTGGCCCTACACCATTATTACTTACGCATTTATAATTTGTGTCACAATAATGGCATACAGCCCTCTGTCCTATGTCAATACCCTTTTCATTCATGAAGTTATTCACTATAGAGAAATGATTCCATACCCATGAGCGGCGTCGTGACCTTTTTGAACCACTAAGGCCTGAATTTGTAGCTGCAGGAGTAGAAGCTGCTGGAGTGGCAGTAGAACCTAAAGGTCCTGTTCCACTTGGACCACTTCCACCACCAACAATGTTTGAAGCAGCCTCCTCACCTATAGAACCCACACCCTGTGGTGCAATAGGGTTTTGAGCTACTTCATCAGAAGAACCTGAGTAAGAGTCACCCATCTACAAAAAAAAACACCATATCAGGGGTTATTAAAGGGAAACATGAAAGCCCTAATTTTGTAACCCTAAATGCAATATTCAAGTAAATAACTTCACAGACCCTACTTAGTGGCTTAGTGGCTCAGTGGCTATGGGTACAATGTAACAGCAGACTGACAAAATAATATGCAACAACAGCAACACTACTGTAACACAACAGCAACACTACAGCAACACAACAGCAACACATGGGAAGTGATTAATCACACTAAACTGTTATTCACATTAGACTGATTAATCACTGCAAAATCAGTTTCGACAAATTTGTCAAAAATATACTAATAGAAGAAATTAGGAACAAAATCATCAGATCTGGGCCATCTGGCCTGTCTCACCAAAACCCTAATTTAAGAAATTACTAACCAAATCCCTAATTTAGTAACCCTAATTTCAAGAACCCTAATTTCAGAAATTAGTAATAAAAGCCCTAATTTCGTAACCCTAATTTCAAAAATCAGGTCAAAACCCTAATCAAGTGATAGAGGTACCTGTGAGGGAGGGAGAGAGAGACGGTGACTGGTGATAGTCTGATAGAGATTAGAGGTACCCTTCACGCCTTTACCTGAGATTCGAACGAATCTCCTCCTGTTGCTCAACTAGCTCGGCTCAGATACTGATAGTCCAAGACTCCAAGAGACAGTGAGACACACAGAGAGAGAGACGTTGAGATTAGAGGACTAGTGAACACACACACACACGCACAGAGAGAGAGAGAGAGAGAGAGAGACGTTGAGTGTTGAGTCGAGAGAGTGAGATGATGGTCACGGGTCACCGTCGCACACTCGCACCGACTCACCGTTTGAGTTGTGTCACCGGAAAGTCGGAAACAGAGAGAGAGAGAGAGGGAGAGAGAGAGAGAGAGAGAGAGAGCTGTGAGCCTGTGAGTACCGTTCGAGAGAGAGAGAGAGAGGTGACTTTGAACACCAAGTGACCAAGAATCCGAACGTTGAAAGATTTAGAGAGACGTTGAGAGAATCAGAGAGAGTCAGTCGGTCAGAGACTCAGAGAGATCTGAGAGACAGAGAGAGAGAGTAAGAGAGAGATCGGAGTGTGAGAACTGAGATGTCTGCTAGGGCAGCATCTCATTGTTTTTATATGGTCTTTATGATCATGTGCATACAAGACACCATAATCCATATGCACCAACTTATCGTAGAATCCCGTAATGAATCACTCAAGGGCCGCCCGATGTGTTATTTGAAAATCAAAACCGTCTATCTTTTATGTGGGAGTGATTATATTATTCGTGCCAAAAATGAAGTAAATTGGTTGTCATTATATACTTGATCATGCATAACGTTAAATTTTCGATTAATGAATCTACGTTGCGATGAAAGGGCTTCCAAAACCCGATAAACCCGAATTTTTGTGAGATTGATTAAAACACCGAGAAAAACAAAATGAACGGTATGGATCATCATACTTGTGTCGCAATCGTGTGACTAGCGTACATTGAACTATAGCAGAATACATTGGTCTATAACCAAATATGTTTGATGTATACATTTGAAAGGTAGCTGCAGACTCATTTTTTCAAATATTCGATCTAAACCGTTACGATTTAAGATCTTATCGAACTTATTACTCTCCCATAAATTGGTGATAATCGGATGTCGGAAATCACCTGATCAGAACACACTTTGTGCTTTCAAAAGCGTTAAAGTCCTATAATGCACCACTTGAGGACGGCCCAAGGTGTTATTTGAAAATCAGAACCGTCTATCTTTTATGTGAGAGTAATTTTATTATTCGTGCGAAAAATGAAGTAAATTGGTTATCGTTTTATACTTTATCGTACATAACGCCAAATTTCTTATTAATGAATATACGTCCCGACGGAAGGGCTTCTAAAACTTGATAGACTTGAAAAGTTGCAAGAGTGATTAAAACACCGAGAACAACAAAATGAACGGTATAGATCGTCATAATTGTGTCGCAATCGTGTGGCCGGGGCGGACCCATGCCTTTAAAAAAACATAAAAAAATAAAATTGACATACATATATAAAAATTTCCTTCACTTGTGTACAAAGCATTAGTGTGGTTGGCTGGTTGCTTGGTTATGCTCACTGCAAAGTTTTAAAGAGCCTGGGTTCAAATCCCAGGCTAGGCGTGCCATGTTGTTTTTTTCTTTTTTCTTTTTTTGTTATCTCTTTCATTTATTTTTTCATACTTGGTTCCATTTCTTTTATTTATTTCTCCATTTTTGTTCTACATCTTTTCTTTATTTCGATAGTTGAAAGAGTATTTTCAGCCATGAAGATTGTCAAAAATCAGTTGCGGAATAGAATGAGTGATCAATATTCAATGATTGAACGATAATTTAATGGTATATATGTAGAGAAATATTTTTTAAGATTGTGAATAATAGATTAATAGGTATCCTGCACCCCAATATACAGAATTCTTGGGTCCGCCACGGCGCCACTGTGTGTGTCTAGCATACAAGAGACCCATTTTATAGAATAGAATTATATAATATATATTCTAACTTTTAATTATAAATAGAAAAAGATTGTTGGCCTTGGTAGTTTGAGGTGTGTGTCAAGTCTCCAAGGACTTGAGTTCAAACTCCATAGTCCATAGAGATTATTTTTAAAAAAAAAATTTAGTTTTTTTCCTTATTTATTTTTTCTGTCTTTTTTTTTATTTATAAAAAATCTTATTAGATAAAACACTACTACGTCTACCTACTGAAATTGCCCCACTAAGATGAAAACGGGTCTTGTTGCCTTGCTGGGATTGTTTTGCACTCATATTTTTAGACCTTATCAATGTTAAATATTGCTTTATCTTTTGATTCGTGTACATACAAATAATGGAAAGATATTGAGATAAATTCACGAGATAAATAAAAAGGAGTGCAAATATATAAAAAAAGAAGAAGAAAATAATCATTCCCCTTATTTTTATTCATATATCAGGCAATTTATTTTTAACTATTTCCTTCATGAATTACAACATCCAATCATTTACTCTCCAAATTATTTTTATGTTTGATTTTTTATTCAAAATTTTTTAATCAAATAAAAAAATTTAAAATCTTATTTTACTTAAATAAAAGGAAATGATTAATAAATTATTGAATTATTAAAAAATACACAAAAATAAAGTAAACTATAATCTAAAATCCCTTATTTATTTAATAACATAATTTTTTTGGTTTTTCCATGTCTCGTGTCGTGCCGTGCCATGCTTGATGAGAACCGACACCGTGTTGTGCCCGTGCCGTGCTGTGTCTGACCGTGTCATGCCGTATCGCAACTCGTGCCCCATCCCACTTCTGTGTCGTGCCCATGCCGTGCCCGTCTAAGACCGTGTCGTGCTGTGCCGTGCCAAACTAACTTCCGTGCCGTGCCCGTGTCGTTCCCCCTCACTTTCGTGCCCGTGCCGTGCCGTGCCGTGTCGTGCCTGGCTAGAACCGTGCCGTGCCGTGTCGTGACCCGTGCCCCATTCCACTTTCGTCCCGTGCCCATGCCGTGCCCATCTAAGATCGTGTCGTGCCGTGCCGTGCCAAGCCAACTTCCGTGCAGTGCCCGTGTCGTTCCCCCTCACTTTCGTGCCCGTGTCGTGCCGCGTCCCCCGTGCCGTGCCGTGTCGTGCCTGGCTAGAACCGTGCCGTGCCGTGTCGTGACCCGTGCCCCATTCCACTTTCGTCCCGTGCCCGTGCCGTGCCCATCTAAGATCGTGTCGTGTCGTGCCGTGCCAAGCCAACTTCCGTGTCGTGCCCGTGTCGTTCCCGCTCACTTTCGTGCCCGTGCCATGTCGCGTGCCCACTACAACCGTGCCGTTCCGTGCCTTTCGAGGATTAATCCGTGCCTGTGCCGTGCTGTGCCGCCTCCAAACATGCCGTGCCCGTGCCGACCCGACCCGTTTGACACCTCTACCTTATGGTGTTTTCGAATAAGTGGTTGTAACTTGGAACATGTCCTATATATCGTAGATGGATAACCTATGAGGAAGGGAAGTCAGAGAAGGCAGCCAGGAGAAGATGGATAACCTATGAGGCTATGAGGGAGGGAAGTCAAAAAAAAGCGACAGGAGACAAAATCACAAGAAGTAAACAAGTGAGAATTGGGTCATTGCTAGTTGTTTGAGTGGGAAATTTATCATCCCACTTGTGATTATAATAGGGGAAAATGACGGCCAATGAAGTATTTTGATAATTAATACCCGTTAAGGACATTTTGTTTATTAACAAATATTTTTAGCATGTCCTTAAAAGGTACTCCCTCCGTCCTTTATTTAGAGTTCAGTATTCCATTTTGAACTGTCCCTTAATAAGCGTCCATTTTGTAAAGTTAGTGGATAAAAATTGGTATATTGTCTATTTTGCCCCTAAAAGTATATATTTCATTTTGGAAAGTAAGTGCGTAAAAGTATAATGATGATGTGTAAATAGGGAAAGTGGAAGAAAAAGTTGATATGAAATATATAATGATGATATCTTTTTAATAAGTTGGAGTTCTCCACCCAGTCAGAACGGTGGGGGCAACTGTCTGTATAGTTTGACTCGAGGTGGTGTTCCACTTTCTTCAAAAAGAACTTTTTGAAAAAAGAAGGTAATTTCAAACTCAAATATAATGAAAATGAAAAATATTTTTTCAATTTTTTTTGCACTGTTTAAAAGATCTTGATGAGATCTATCAAACAAGATCCATATTGGTAGGAAAATTATTTGAGTAAACAGTTGAATACTAAGGGGCTGTTTGATAAAACTGAAAACTGAAACTGAAAGCTGAAAAATTAAGTACTGAAAACTGAATACTGAAATTTTTAAGTTGAAAAGCTGTTTGACAAATATATTAAGTACTGAATTAAAAAAATAATGAATTAATTTTGTTCCAATTCTCTCTTAATTTACTAACGGTCATAATATACTTTTGGTAATGGTGGTGGAAAGGTGGTGGTGGTGGAGTGGTGGAGGTAGTAGGAGTGGTGGTGTAGTGGTGGTAGTGGTGGTGGTGGTGTAGCGATGGTAGTGGTGGTGGAGTGACGGTGGTGGTGATGGTTGTGATAATGGTGGTGGAGGTGGTGGTAGGAGCAGTGGTGGTGGTGGTTGTGGTGGAGTGGTGGTTGTGGTGGTAGTGGAGCTGGTGGTGGTGGTGGTAGTGGAGGAAGTGGTGGTGGTGGTGGTGGAGCTGGTGGTGGTGATGTGGTGGTGGTGGT
>BPLS01000418.1:414116-468097 GCA_019656275.1 Rhododendron kiyosumense | reverse complement strand
TGTGAACTATTTTTGTAAAATTAATTTATGAGATCCTTTCAAATAGGGTAAGACAACTCGTGGAGTTTATTCTTCTTCTTTACGAGTTTGCAAGGCTGTAAAATTCTACGTTTGCTCATCTCTTTGATCTTACCACTGAAGATGATCAGTGGCGACTTGCGAAATTATGATCTGCGGTGTCATAATTTATAGCATTGATAACCTTCTAACAAATCTCTTAAAATCATTGATAATAAGGTAGTTTAACATACTTAACATGTGTTCAAAATAATAGCAGGGAAACACCGAAACAGTGTGGGGTGGGCGTGCTTCTCTACTTTTCCTAGCTGCTTTTCTGTGAGCTGGTCATATGCCAGCCGTATGATTTAGATGTAAACATGTGATCAATGGATTCAAGAGATTTTTCCAGTGGTGTCATTGCACTAGATGTTATCCAAAAAAAAAAGAAAAGAAAAGTTACACTGTAAAATTTTGGATTCTGCAGCTTAGTGGGTTCACTTGACACCAGTACTTGTACACTGGCAGTTCTCTGTTTAATTAGCTTCTCGATAGAGTTTGGTAAGCTTAAATAAGCTCGAACGGAGCTCGAGTACCGTTACTAAGTTTAAACTGATCAGCCTAACTCAAAAGCTCCAAATCTCTTTGTTTGTAGCCTATCTCAAAAAGCTACATTTTCTGGTAGAATGCCATATAACTTCCCTAGCTAATGCAAATCAACGACAATAATCTGGATTTATAATACTTTTTCGCCTTCCATATAAATTTTATTCGCCATTCGAAACATACAAAATCACTTTTACAGCATAACTTCCATTGATTTATTCATGTATATGATTATATAATAGTACAATATACCTAGGTAATCTAGGTGTTATACTTGGCCTTGTACTCACTCCAGAGCTGATCAACAGTCTTCCCCAGCAACTCGAAAAAGAAGTTATCACTATACCCAGTCCTCATCTTCTTGTTAAGTTCTGCCACAAACCCATTTCTCAATCCATTGCAGTAATCCAAAAACCATGCCGTAATATCGTAACTGTCATCCCACTTGTTACCCGACCCGGGCTGGCTCCAGTAATTGGGCACGTACCCGGCCTTCAACCTCACAAAATCCGCGATGCCGTCGATCAAACCCCTTGGGGCCTGCCCGTTTCCGTCCCACTGCCATGAGTGCACCACCTCGTGGTATAAAATTCCGGTGATCTCTTTCCTGACATCGCCCGAGAAGCCTTGGATGTAGTCGGCGTTTACACGGATCTCGTCATTGCTGGAAAAGGCCACTTGGCCCGCTCCGAGTGTCTCGATGAATAAGCTTAACTTTGGGGTGGTTCTACAAGAAGGAACAAAGTAGAGGTCGTTAGCGAAAGAGAAAGTGATATCCCTAACTAGGCGTTGATTAAAGTAACAAGTGCAAACTGATTCTGATAATATAACAACAAAAAAATTTCTTGTGCCAAAAATAAAAAAGTGAATTACAACAAAATCCTGCAATCCAAAAATACTCTTACCTTCTATCTGCCTTGGAGTTCTGCTGGAAAAGGCGCCAGGTGAATTTAGTGGCGGATATTAGGGTTTGCTTGCTGTATTTGAGTCCGATTTCGTTCGTGAACCGAATTCCTCCGGGTGTGGTGGGTACGTTATTGGTGACGCTATATTCGACTGCATGAATTGCCTGGAGGGTAGACAGAATTGCCAGAAAAGAAAGGAAGTATATCATATTAGCCATGATACTGTTGTATTTTGTTGCCTTTTTTTGTGGTTGGTGTTGGCTTCGTTTGCGCTCTTTAAATAGTTTGAGAAGCCTGTACGATTTTCTATCTGAGTTTCCCACCAATTTCCTCTTCTCCTTAGCGGTCCAAAAGTTACGTACTAATTTCAACGTTGAATTTTCCTCTTTCTACTTATCTCTATCGAAAACAATATTATCTTATCGAAAATGTCCCCAAGTAAATGAATGGTTCCAATTCTTAGTTGAAATCAGAACCATTCATGCATGAACATTTTCAAGGGAACCCTTCATGTATCCTAACAATCTCTTATCTTGTGGAGTAGAATTATCTTGAATATTAGTATCTTATAAGTTTAGCCTAAATCGATTTGTTTTAAAAACAAAGGTATTTTTTACTTTAGGTGATCTTTGTAGTTATTTGTCAACATTTCTTAAGATCAATTAACCAGACTCCAACATCTACGTTGCATGGATTCACTCCTGAAGGGATGGGAAGGTATGGGGATTGTGAGAGTCGAACTCGCCATCTGATAGATGGAAAAGGAAACGGAAACGGAACCGTGGGGCTTTTCATGAGGTAAAAGGAAACGGAACACAATTAAGGCCCCGTTTCGGAACTCAATAAAAGCACTTCTTTTTTAAGAAGACAATTTTAAACTCAAAAATAGTTAATTAAATAATTTTCCTACCAATATAGATTTTGTTTGATAGATCTTATCGAGATCTTTTATACGGTGCAAAAAAAAACAAAAAATTATTTTCCATTTACATTATTTTTGAGTTTGAAAATGTGAAATAAGTATTTAGTTTTTTAAGAAGGTGTTCTGTAACAAAGCCTAACTTTGTTCACTTCTTCCCACCCCCCAAAAAAAAAAACAAAAAAGAGAAAAAGAAAAGAAAACAGAAAAACACTTTGTTTACTTTGACACGTTCGGACTGGGGTATGGTTTCAATAGCGAAGACCTTGACTTTGACTCCTCAGGCAAATATTATTAGGGGTGGAAATTGCATGAAGACCTTGACTTTGACTCCTCAGGCAAATATTATTAGGGGTGGAAATTGCATAAACGACACGAGAAATGACACAAAAGTTAGCAAATTAGAGTGAGCCATCTCTGACACGAAATACAAATATGATAAGACATGATAATACGAAAAGATAAACAGGTTGAGAGAATTCTGATACAAATACGACATCACATAACACGAACACAACATGACACAGGAATTTGTAAAAGGATACAATAACCCGACATGAACACAACACGAAGTTAGCGGATTAAAGTCGGCTATTTCTAAGACAAAACACGAATATGATACGACACAATAACAAAAAAAGTTAAAATGAGTAAAGTTAGGATTGACAAAATTCTGACATGAATACGACACGACACATCCCTAATTATGATTGCCGACAACCAGCATCTAGAAGATAGAAGTGTTGATTAACAAACAAAAAAAGACTTGATTCGTATCACGAAAGTTTTTTGGCAAACTTTAGGATAAGGTGCAGTTATGGGGGTCCGAATATTTAGATATGGGGTCGAATGGTTGGGTAAATCCAACTGTTTTGTGGGCTGCTGCCTGCTGGGCCGGCTCAAAGTGTGCCAGTTTAGATTGCGATACATTGGGCCACGTGCTTTGAACCTTACACGGGAGAGACGGGTGAGGGGCCAACGGGCCGCCTGGCCCAGCTTGATCCTAACCCAGTCACAAACACACGGATGTAGGGGTGCACACGGTCCAGATTGATCCGATTTTTTAGAAAAGGGGGATTTTTAGGCCGGCCCAAAAAATTAGGCTCGGACCTAATTCAGTCCAGCAAAAAATATTGTATACCCCGTTTAGTCCCGGCGCCACATTGTGGACAAAAATACCCCTCGCGGGTCAAAACAAGCATCCCGGATCCTATCGCCCGTCAAAAATACCCCTCGCGGGTCAAAACAAAAACCCTGTCCATACGGCTCAACAAAACCCTCTCTCCCCTACCGCTACAGAACCACCGTAACTCTGCCCCTACAGAACCCTAACTCTTCCGCTACAGAACCCTGACTCTCTCCCTACAGAACCCTAACTCTTCCGCTACAGAACCCTGACTCTCTCGCTCGCTCTCTCTCTCGTGCAATCGATCAGGCAACAACATTTGAATATGACAAAGAAAGGTATGTACATTAAAGCATATCGAATGTCTATGCGAAATTTCTATGCGAACTGTAAAATATGTATACGAGAACGCTAACTCTCATAAACGTGTTGCGTCTATGCGAAGTATGTGTTTTGGAGTTGTGTGAACCGTGTATAGTGGTGTATGTGAACTGTTCTCGATCATCTCGATCAGCTCCTTCAAGGAGGAGAATGACAACTGGTTTCGCTTTAGGTTTCGCTTTAGGTTTTTCATTTATGAGTTTTTTCTCAGTACATGTACATCCCTTCTCTTAGGCTCTGTTCCCAGTGCATGAAAATCAGTAACTGGATAATTTTAAATGATTTTAAAATATTGAGAACTAATAGCTAACCAATAAATATGTGGAATTGACCAGAACCAAATTGTAAGACTAGGTCGATTTTGGTTCAATCCTAGTGTTATTCAATCAGTACCAAACACTTTTTCACAACACATGAACTCATAAACTAATTGAGAATTTAAAGTACCAACTATAGTAATTTAATAAACAAACGAGATTTCTCCTCGAAATATACTCCATTAACTTACCAAGAAAACATTAACTTACTAAATCAAAATAAATAATTATATGTGTACATGTTGAAATATTATTTTTAATACTAAACGAATCGGTTCGATTCTAACCAACCATGTCCTTAAATTAAATTTTGACACATCTGTAGTGACATGCCTATTCAAATCCTTCAAATCGTCACCCACTTTCTTTCCTTTCTTGTGATATTGACGTTTCTTGGTGATGAAACTGGTATTTTCTCCTTTGGTCTTTTCGCCTTTACATCTTCCGATGACACAACTGATATTGGGATGGCATTAGTTATTTGTGCTTCCTTTGCATTATAATCAGCTTCAGAGGCTCTGACAGGATGGTTTGTGCGCTTTGTTCCGAGTTGGTTTGAATAACCCAGGTTACCAATCATGGAGTTTTCCTGGAATCGAAGGGCTGCAATTGCACTGTCTCGCTCCCTGAGTGCAGTATCCCTAGCAGCAATTGCTTCATCTCTCTGTCTGATTGCCCCGTTTAGCTCCTCTAGGGCTGCATTCTTGTCACATACTGCCCTGCTCAGTTCATCCATAGCAGCATCTTTCTCTGCAGTGATGTGCATAATCTTCAGTATTCATGAATAAGGCATTTGCTTCGTTCATCTGATACTGGGGCATCATGTTCCACTGTAATCATAAACGGAATGGCAGCACAAAATTCAATCGTTACCGAAAGCAAGACAAAGATTTATCAACAAATTGTGTTTCTTCTCTATTCTTTTATTTTTATCCACGTCTTCTATATCAATATTGGTTTATTTTCTATTCATAAATGGAGGGGCAGCAGAAAATTCACTTATTTCCGAAGCAAGGTGAAGGTTTGGCACAAAATTGTGTTTCTTTTCTTCTCTTTTTATCATTCCCCTCTACATTCATTATAGTTGTTTATCTACTGTTCAGTTATTCGTTTCAAAATATATTGGCACATCATTATTACCGGAGAGTGCACACCATGGTAGAAATCCACCCTATGCCTCCCATTATCATGCTGCCCACGGTCATCCATCTTACGTCCACGGATTGGCGGTAAAGAAGAGGTCAATTGGAAAGCAGCAGCTCTATTGTTCGCTAAGTATTCCAGGTTTCCAGCTGGAGGATTTCCCTGAATTAAACAAGAAGACGATTTGTGAGAAACTAACAAGTAATAACAGGCGACGGTGCTGAAAACACTTCAACTGATTTTTGGGAATGCAGCCACAGAAACAAGCAAAATTCCCCAGACAACATCTACTGCCCAACAAATCAAGCCTGGTCAATAATTTTATTTAATCTTTTACTTGTGTAGGGAAAACACACTTCAGCAGAAATAGAACTCAAGCAAATGTGATAGGAATGAGGAAATTTCCCACGAAATTGGTATGCTCTTTGCCAGATGAAAAAGAAGAATTGCAATCTCATAATGGGCATGCCAATGTAAAACACAAAGAGTTCAATCTTTTCATCATACAAGTGTAAACAAAGCAACATAGCACCTAACCAAAGCACCACCATACATTTTTTGTCAGGATTGATAAATCTATGGTACCAAGTCACTTTCATTCTACAAGCATGAAAGCAGGTAGGTAAGTTCTATCAGAATTCTTATCTTCTTGTTTTTTTGCTGTTAGGCTACATGTTTCACAAAAGGAACAGAAAGCAAAGGGGAATAACTGCATAAAGCCCATGAATGCTGCAAGAAATGAGAACTCCAGAGGGGGTACTGCTTCAAGCACAAGTGGACAAACTCAAATGCCGCATTGCACTCTAAATTTGTTGACATTTTGATGCTACAGCTCTACTTACCTCCTGGATTTGTGGAGTATATAGAAAAATGATTCCCCAGTGAGGCAACTTGATGGTCTGACAGAACCCTTGAAAGCATATGCTTGGAAAATGAAGAAAAGAGGAACATCCATATGGCCCCCAAATACATCCAGAGATCCTCCATTGCCGTCACATGACTTGAAAAATTATCTCTGATGGGTTTGGAACAGCCAAATGGATATAAAAACCTTTACCCAACAGAAGTCAGATTTTTTGAACTACCTTTTTTGCAACGATTCAGATAAGAGAGATTCTGTTAATTTCCGTTGTTTCTTACAGTTGAAGTTAAGTAGGTATTTGTTACTAAAATTTTGTGAGTACTTTCCTCTTTGCCACATGACAGCCTTCTTTCACCTGATTAAATCAATAAACACCAAACCATTGACCCTAGACATCTTTACCACACCATTCCATGCTTACAACCCTCAGTTACCTCTGCTCTCTAGAAATCGAGGAAGTGATCCCTCTTAGGCTTTGGCCGTTGCTGATTGTATCTTTAATCTATACTCTGAATTTCCCAGCATCAGGGTAATCTGAAGCCCCATCCCACCCTATATCTAGAAGTTGGGCAGCCTAAAATAGGCCCCTCCTAGTCCTATATCGCTACCAATAAGGCTAAAGGCTGTAAGAGAGGTCGCACCTGTGTACAAGGATCCTGATTACACACGAGTCAGGGAGGAAGTTGGGTGGGAGACTTACCACCGCTTAAATGTGTTGGTGGAAGCCCACGCTACAACCCATAAAGGCTACAGAAAACAAAACAAACACTCCAGACAACGGACAGCTTCAATTTAAGTTGGCATTTTCAACATTAGAAGTCAAGACACAAGAGTGAGCATTACTGCAACCATTATAAACATAAATCAAAAGCTAATGGACACTCCATGCTGGTATACATCTTAAAGGAGAACATGAAGCTCAAACAATAGACCTGGTATACAAGAAGATTTTCTCAAGGCCCAAAATATTACGATATATGTGAAGACATTCCCTGTAATTATGACGAACACAACAAACATCTTCAGAAGGAGAAATCAAATGGTTCTCCACTTCTCCAACTATCACCTTTTCAAAATACAACCATTTTTCTGTGAACATCATCCAAATGCAAACCAGCATCTCAACAACTTAATTGACAACTGTATGTCATACTTAAAAACAACAGTAATAACCAGTTTATAATCCAAATTCTCTGATATAGCTCAACTACGACAGGTTATTCGCCTAAATAAATCTCATCATGTTCATATAAATCTATCATTGAACTTCCATTCCATTGAGCCACTCGCCATGAATGTCACTTACCTTTAAGATCCTTCAACCGAAACCATGCATGGACTATACCCCTAATCTCAACACCCCACGCTTTTGTGCACTATTTCTTTCATGAATTAGATGACCCCAATTTCATCTAAAATACTCATATTGATAAAACCTGAAGCCTCAAGGTTATGCATATTGGATTTTCTAGGTCCGATCCTCATAATTGCTACCGTAAGTTTAGTTTGCTGTACTAGGCAGCTCCAATACCACTGATACTGAGCAAAAACCAAACGAATAACAAGTAAAAGCAAGAGAGATGCCAGAGTATAAATTCAACACATACACGGACACACTCGAATCCTCACCTTTCGTAAAAGTTGTGACTCTCTCTCCTTTTGATAACTAATAACAGAATCAAAATTTCCGACTCTTATTTTTTTTGGAATTATAACCTGACCAATAAATTGCAGAATCAGACCAATTAGGACAGTTGGGTCTGGACCACATCGGTTTTGCTGGTAGAATGATTTTTTTGAATACCCCTAAATGAATGCTTCACGTTTTTTTTAAGTTGCTATTTGGACCAACAAACCACGATCCAAAAAAGATTTAAAGGTTTTTTGAAAGGAAAGTAACTTCCTCCTTACGATGGAAAATAGTATTTTACTTGGAGAATGCTTTCTGTGCTCTTTTTCCCCGGCAAAACAAAGAAAAATGGGTTAAACAACAATTAAAAGCAAGGATAAAAAAAAAACAATTAAAAGCTACTATCAGTCCAAAGGCGGACCATAGTGACTATCACATGCGCGTTAGTCACGGCCTCTTCAATGCACCGACAGATTCATTTGAAAATTGCCCAAGTTGTGAACCAAATGACAAAAATAACCCCCGACTTAATAATGTTGCCTCACCCAATTCTCCATTCCGTTTTCTTTCTAAACCTTCTTTTTTAAAAAGAAAGTGATTTTAAACTTAAATATAATGAAAATAAAAAATAATTTTTTGATTTTTTTACACCGTTTAGAAGATTTCAATAAGATCTATCAAACAAAATTCATATTGGTAGAAAAATTATGTGTAAATTATTTGCGTAAATACATAATTTTGAATTTAAAATTACTTTCTTTTTCAAAAAATACTTTTTGAATGAAACTGGAACACTCCCCCCTCCCTCCCTCCCTCTCCCTCTCCCTCTCCTCGCCATTGACGATCCCCAATAAGCCAAATTGATCCTAAAATCTGGCAGGGGCTTTTTCCGGCATCTCTCCATTTCCTTTTTCTTTGCGATTTTCAATTTTTCCCATCGTGTACGCCACCTCAAAAAATAGCACTTCACTTTCACCTTGTTTTTTATTGAACTCTGTAATTTATGGGTTTGATAACCCAATTGGATGTGTGAAATAGGGGGGAATATGGTTCTCTCACCCCTGCCCGTACTCTTTCTCGCATAGCTCAACAGATATGGGTCCTTTTTTCTTTTCTTTTTTTTCTCGACAACAAACATGGGTTTTACTCCCCTGTTTTTTTTTCTCCATAGATTACTCATGATTTTTTTCTTTTATAGATCTAGATCTGATTTCTAGACCCGTTATCTTGAACCTGAACGCGAGATTCCCAAGCATAACTTATCATGTCAGACCAAATAAGGTGACCCCCAGCATAAGCATGGGCTTGAAGTCGGGGAAGCCGATCGGTTAACAAACCCTTCACTGTCTTCATCTCTTGCACACTGCTCATAGGTATCCCCTGTATCTTCTTAAGTTCCGTCACAATCTTTGTATGCATCTCTTCTCTCTCCTCCATGCATGGTCACTCCCATAAACTTCTCATTCTCTAGTTCTATTCTATTCTCTTCAATTCTGAATCATGTATCTTAATGCTCCATCCTTCTTCTTTTTTCAAATAGAAATCTTCACTGAGAATGAATTTCTTTGGGTTATCCAGGTAGGATTGGAATGTAGTTCTCTCCTGTATGGTGATTCTGTACTCAGCCAATCCGTTCAAGCCATCAGATCTAAGGTTACACAGCTTCTTCCATACATTGTAGGCTTGATAGATGTCATATAATTAACTATAAGGCTTGGGTGGACTGGATCACCCGCACGAATTCTTCAGCCTCCTTCAGATTTGTTTGAATGGTATTCCTATAAAGGATTAGGTTTAGGACTCTTTCAGCAAGCTTCCTTATAAACTAATTGATCAATAAATTATTAGTACTCCCTCCGTCCCAAATTGATTGTCCCGTCCGCAAAACGGAGTATTAAAAATAATGCAATTTTTTCAAGAAAAAATTCAAACTTTTTTCACAAATTAAAAATTCTCATTGATATCTAGTAAGTTGTTGAAAAACTTTTGATTTTTTTTTGCAAAAATTGTATTATTTTTAACACTCCGTTTTGCGAACCGGACAATCAATTTGGGACGGAGGGAGTAGTTTTTTTTTCTCTCTAGACATAAGGTTTTGTGTTTTAGTTCACCTCCTGAAAATAAACTCGCTTTTTTGATTTGTAAAACTGTTGGACCATCAGCCCTCCATCACCTACAGCCTCTGCCAAGCTAACAATATCAGCGCAGCACGTAGATAGACTTTAACTTTCCTTGACCCTTATGAATAGCACAGCTTTCGCGTAGAACCAGTTCGACTTAAGTACGTATGTCGATCACCCAATTCTGGGAAATGGAAAATCACCTTTTAATATAAAATTTCACATTTCACATGTCATATTTCATGATTCACAACCAAAGAAGACAAACTTATAAGCACAGTATTAGACACTGATAGCAATTATTTACTCAACTGATAGCAATTATTTGCTCTTACAGAAGTCATGTGATAAAAATAAAAAATTAAGGTGATACTTGAAACCAAATGCCTAACCATAAGGTTACCAATTTCGAATACTCTAACGTGGTGCCCTCATATTTCCATTCAGGAATGCAAGACCGTAAATGGAACCCAACCACACCTGGAACCCAACCACACCTGGTATATTAAATTTCAGATACATGTGATTATATCACATGGGTTTCTCAGAGAAAATGTTGTTAGAGATTATTAAGGGTGGTTGAAGCCACTGTAGACTTGGTCTCCTTCTCCTAATATTTCTCCTAAAAAATAGAGAAGTATCGTTACCCTATTTTCTATATATACTCGTATGCCTATGTGAGAGATACAAATACACTAGAAGACTACCTCCCTCAGTATTGTTTTACGAGCACAGAAAAATGCTTTTACCTTCTGTCTTTTCAAGCAGTAATCTATTTTAGAAGATAAAAGTTTTTGCTATTTCAAAAACTCTATTGGTTGCTTTCTTTCGAGTGTCGGGAAACTATATGGTTCGTGAGTTCAATTCACTGCACAGAAAAGAACTTGAAGGTCGATGTATCTTAGGGAAGGAGTACCATTCAACCCTGTGCAAGAGGGGGTATATCGTTCCTTAGGAAAGCGCTATCACGTGCCTCGACCACCCCACAGGCTAACCTATTCCTTTCTCTATTTATTTGATTCTGTAAATTTGATCGATGAATATTATTTAGAATTGTTATTCTATCAGAAAATTCCTATCGTATATATTTTCCCCAACACTACAGGGCGTGTAGTGCATATAACAGCCGTTGATGAGTATTTCAACGGTCAGGATTCAAATGAAACTTTTCCGGCGAAGAGTTAAACTTTTCCCCGGAAAAATTTCATTTTAAACTCTTTCCCGGAAAAATTTCATTTGAATTCAGATCGTTGAAAACACTTACGGACGGCTGAGATTTGCCTTACAGGACGCCCTGTAGGGATCCGCACCTCGTTAATAACCACAACAAACTATTTCCAAATGTTTGTACTGACAATGGCCTATTGATGATGAGAAACATTATAAGTACTCATGAGGAGAAACAATACTGTTTGTCAAAATTGGAAGAGAAAGAACTGCTCCCAAACATTTTCCTCACACTCGCATGATATTCTATTATGTTTCAGACATATGTGACAACTATACTGCGTAAACTAGAAGTAATTTCAATCCACTCTGAAAGATTATTGCTTTAGAATGTTAGTTCTAAGAAAGTTACTGTGCAAGCTAGGAAGATCAAAATAATCATTCACATTTCAGTAAACGTATTAGCTAAGCAATGTTATCTTATCGAAAATTTCTTTGAAAAGTAAATGAATAATTCTGATTCTCAGCTGAATGTGTGAATCAGAACCGTTCATGAACATTTTCATGTATCATAACAATCCTCTTATCTTATAGAGTAGAATTATTTTGAATATTAGTATCTTATAAGTTCGGCCTAAATCGACTTGTTTTAAAAACAACCATATTTACTACTTTTAGTGATCTTTTTAGTTATTCGTCAACATTTTTTCAGATCAATCAACCGGACTCCAACATTTGCATGCGTTGAATGAATTCACTCAGGGGGGGTGTGTGGATGGAGTGGGTATAGTGGGAGTCGAACTCACCATCTGATAGATGGATGAGCTTCAAGGGGAACAAATTCAACTGTTGAATTGTACCTCACCATATATAACGCGTACGCAACCGGGGGCTTTTCATGAGATAAAAGGAAACGGAACACAGATAACTTTGCTCTCTTCCTTTCCCGAAAACAAGAAAATCACTTTGTTTACTTTGACACGGTCCCTGTTGAGGACTGGAGGGGTATGATTTCACTATTGAAAATTTCAATAGTGAAGACCTTGACTTGGACTACTCTCTTAGGCAAATATTATTAGGAGTGAAAATTTTCTGACACGAACCAAACAAAAAGTTTGCAAGTTAGGCCGGGTCAGTTATTAATAACGGAAAACACGGATATAACATAACAGGATAACACAAAAAACTAAATAGGACAGGTAAGATTGAGAGTTTTCTGACACGAACATAAGATAGCATAATACGAACACGACACGACACGAGAATTTATGAAAAGACACGTTAATCCAACACAAACCCGACACGAAATTAGTGGATTCGATGGATCAAGAGATTTTTCTAGTGGTGTCATCAAACTAGATGTTTTCCGAAAAAAGGAAGTTAGACCCCGTAAAAGTTTGGATTCTACAACTAAGTGGGTTCACGTGGCACCTGTGCTTGTACACTGGTGTGGCCCTTGAAGATGATCCATTCTAGCTCTCTGTTTAGCTTTTCAATCGAGTTTGGTTCGCTTATATAAGCTCGAACGGAGCTCGAGTACTGTTACTAAGTTTAAACTGATCAGCCTAACTCTCAAAAGCTCCAAATCTCATTGTTTGTAGCCTATCTCAAAAGCTACCTTTTCTGGTAGAATGTCATATAACTTCCCTAGCTAATGCAAATCAACGGCAATAATATGGATTTATAATACTTTTTCGCCTTCCATAAAAATTTTATTCGCCATTCGAAACATACAAAATCACTTTTACAGCATAACTTCCATTGATTTATTCATCTATATGATTATATAATAGTACAATATACCTAGGTTATCTAGGTGTTATACTTGGCCTTGTACTCACTCCAGAGCTGATCAACAGTCTTCCCCAGCAACTCAAAAAAGAAGTTATCACTATACCCAGTCCTCATCTTCTTGTTAATTTCTGCCACAAATCCATTTCTCAATCCGTTACAGTAATCCAAAAACAATGCCGTAATATCGTAACCCTCATCCCACTTGTTACCCGACCCGGGTTGCCTCCAATTCCCTGCGTACCCAGCCTTCAGCCTCACGAAATCTGCTATGCCCTCGATCAAACCCACCGGGGCCTGCCCATTTCCGTTCCACTGCCATGAGTGCACCACCTCGTGGTATAAAATTCCGGTGATCTCTTTCTTGACATCGCCTGAGAAGCCTTGGATGTAGTCGGCGTTTACACGGATCTCGTCATTGCTGGAAAAGGCCACTTGGCCCGCTCCGAGTGTCTCGATGAATAAGCTTAACTTTGGGGTGGTTCTACAAGAAGGAACAAAGTAGAGGTTGTTAGCGAAAGAGAAAGTGATATCCCTAACCTAGTAGGCAGGGCCGGTCCCGGGGTAAGCCCCGCAAGCCCATCGGCTTGGGCAACCCCCCCAGCTAGGGCAACCCAAAAAAATTTTTTTTCCATATAAATATAAATACGTATATATATTTTTTGGACCCTAACATACCATAAAGGCTTGGGTTGGTTTGTTGGTTCATGGGGCGTCCTTAAGTTTCCAAAAGTAGAATCGTGCCCAGGTTCAAGTCCCCGTGAGGTTTTCATTTTTCCAATTTCTTCCTTTCAAATTTCTCTCTCTCTCTTTCTCCTCTTTTCGTTCACTGCACCCACTCTTCTTTGTTTTTTTTTTTTCTTTTCTATATTTATGATTTGTTCAGAAGAGAAAGGCCACTTGTTGTTGGTGTACATTTATTTTGAGAGATACTTCTTCTAAATCAAAAATTAGGGTGTGTTTCACTTACTAAAATGAGTATTTATTTTTTAAATTAAAGATGATGTATTATGAGAGAATGACATGTCTCATAAAACAGAAAATAATGAGAGAATGACATGTCCCATAAAACAGAAAATAAGTACTTAAAAAATAAGAATCTTAACGGAACGTTGCAAACTCCTCTAAAAAAAAGAAAAAAACAACTACTCGCATTCGCATACTCACATAGTGATGTATGAAAATATGAAAAATTTACATGTATATGTATATACTGTATACACAGAACCCACTAATTTAAAAAACTTCAATGAAAAAATTAACCATTTTTAAAGTCAGGTTTACATTTTTTCAAGTTGGTCCATAATATTTCTTTTTTCAATTTATCATTAAATATAGAACAATGTTCAAAATAAGAAAATAAAAAAATGAAAGTTAAAATAAATAGAAACCAATCATATTTTTTTCTTTGAATCGAATCATGCTAAATCACAAAACACCATAACCCAAATTCCATTCTAATTTTAATTTTTTGATAGAATTCCAACTAAAAGCACATTGTGACCTTGATTTTTTTGCCTTGTATTTTTTAAAATTTTTATGACTTAATAATAAGTGGGCAACCAAGCTTGACGTCGGGCTTGGGCAACCCAAACGTCGGGGTCGGCACTGCTAGTAGGTGTTGATTAAAGTAACAAGTGCAAAACTGATTCTGATAATATGACACCAAAAAAATTTCCTACGCCAAAAATAAAAAAGTGAATTACAAAAAAATCCTGCAATCAAAAAGTACTCTTACCTTCTATCCGCCTCGGAGTTCTGCTGGAAAAGGCGCCAGGTGAATTCAGTGGCGGATATTAGGGTTTGCTTGCTGTATTTGAGTCCGATTTCATTCGTGAACCGAATTCCTCCGGGTGTGTTGGGTACATTGTTGGCGACGCTGTATTCGACGGCATGGATTGCTTGGAGGGTTGATAGAATTGCCAGAAAAGAAAGGAAGTACATCATATTAGCCATGATACTGTTGTATAAAGTTGCCTTGTTTTGGGGTTGGTGTTGTAGGCTTCGTTTGCGGTCTTTAAATAGTACTTTGAGAAGCATGTACGCTTTTCCATCTGAATTTCGCACCAATTTCCTCTTCTCCTGAGCTGTCCAAAAGTTAGGGGAAGGAAATTTGTTTTCTTCTGGTTTTTTCTCAACTACCAAACGCGGCGTAAATTCTGACCAAATTAAGTGGTTGTTCATGAAAAATTCGTAAATAGATAAAGGACAGGTCACAGTAACGCTAGTGTACGGAAGTACGTACTAATTTCCACGTTGAAGTTTCCTTCTTCTACTTATCTCCGTCGAAAACAATTTTATCTTATCGAAAATGTCCCTGAAAAGTAAATGAATGATTCCTATCCTCAGCTGAAATCGGAACCATTCATGAACATTTTTAAGGGAACTCTTCGTGTATCCTAACAATCTCTTATCTTATAGAGTAGAATTATCCTGAATAGTATCTTATAAGTTTGGCCTAAATCGATTTGTTTTAAAAACAAAGGTATTTTTTTACTTTTGGTAATCTTTTTAGTTATTCGTCAACATTCTTAAAGAATTAACCAAACTCCAATATTTACGTTGAATGGATTCACTTCTGAAGGGGCGGGGATTGTGAGAGTTGAACTCGCCATCTGATAGATGGAAGAAATTCAAGGGGAACAAGTTCAACCATTGAATTGTGCCTCAACATGTAGGAAAAATCTATAATACACATCCCTTAAAAGAGTGTACCATATGCATCTATTTTATGATTCATTCATAACATTTGAACATGTTTCGTAACTTTTATTCTAAAATTCATAACTTTTCAGCAGTATAATTCGTAACATTTTCATAACTTTTATTCTAAAATGTGTATTGTAGTCTTTGCCCTACATGTAATGCATACGCAAGCATGGGGCGTTTCATGAGGAACTGAGGTAAAAGGAAACGGAACACAATTAACTTTGATCACCACACCCCCCCTCCCAAAAAAAAAAGAAAAAAGAAAAAAAAAAAGAAAACAGAAAAAACACTTTGTTTACTTTGACACGTTCCCTGTGGACGACTGGGATATGGTTTCAATAGCGAAGACCTTGACTTTGAGTCCCCAGGCATATATTATTAGGCGTGGAAATTGCATACACGACACGAGAAAATGACACAAAGTTAGCCAATTAAAGTGAGCTATTTTTGATACCAAATACGAATAATAACAAGACGTACACGATAATACGAAAAGATAAACAGGTCGAGTTAAAGTTGAGAGAATTCAGACACGAATACAACACGACATAACACGAACACAACATGACACAGGAATTTGTGAAAGGACACAATAAACCTGACACGAACACAACATGAAGTCAGCGGATTAAGGTCAACTATTTCTGATATAAAACACAAATGTGGCACGACAGAATAGCACAAGAAATTAAATGGGTCAGGTTAGAATTGACAAAATTCTAACATGAACACGATACAACACACCCCTAGCTATAATTGCCGACAACCAGCATCTAGAAGATAGAAGTGTTGATTAACAAACAAAAAAAGACTTGAATCGTATGACGAAAGTTTTTTGGCAAACTTTAGGATAAGGTGCAGTTACGGGGGTCCGAATATTTAGATATCGGGTCGAATGGTTGGGTAAATCCAACTGTTTTGTGGGCTGCTGCCTGCTGGGCCGGCTCAAAGTGCGCCGTTTAGACTGCGATACATTGGGCCACGTGCTTTGAACCTTACACGGGAGAGACGAGTGAGGGGCCAATGGGCCGCCTGGTATTAGTAATCGGACTATCTCAAATGATTCTAAAATATTGAGAACTATTATCTAACCAATATATATGTGAAACCTAACTAGAACCAAACTGTAAAATTGGTTCGATTTTGGTTCAGTTCTGGTATTAGTTCCAAACACTATTCACATGTACTAATTGAGAATTTAAAGCACCAACTATAGTAATATATTAAAGACTTTTCTAACAAATGAGATTTCTCCTCAAAATATACTCCATTAACTTACCAAGAAAACATTAACATACTAAATCAAAATAAATAATTATGTGTGTGCGTGCTGAGATGTTATTATTAATACTAAACGAATCGGTTCAATTCTAACCAATCACGGTCCTTAAATTAAATTGATAACTAATAACTGAACCAAAATTTACTATTTTTATTTTTTTGGAATCATATGACCAATAAATTGTAGAATCACTCCAATTAGGATGATTGGATCCGGACCAGATCGGCTTTAACGGTTTTCTTGAATACCTCTAAATGAATGCATGATGACACCCCAATTCATGCCCCTTTGCTATTTGGACCAACAAGGCACGATCCAAAAACGATTTACAGGTTTTTTGAAAGGAAAGTAACTTCCTCCTTATGATGGAAAAGAGTTTTTTTACTTGGAGAATGTTTTCTGTGCTCCTTTTCCCCAGCATAACAAAGAAAAATAGGGTAAACAATAAAAGCTACTGTCAGCCCAAAGGGCGGACCATAGTGACTATCACGCGCGCGTTAGTCATGGCTTCTTCAATGCAATGACAGATTCATTTGAAAATTGCTGAAGTTTGCGAAGCAAATGACAAAAATAGCCCCCGACTTAATAATGTTGCCTCACCCAACTCGATCTCTGTCTCCTCTCCTCTCCTCGCAAAAGAATAATTGACTAAAAATCACCATATCGTAACCACTACCCCACTATGCGCAACGATCCTAAAAATCTGCATGCACATGCTGCGTGCCAACCTTCTAGTGCCAAAAGAAACGGAGCCTAAAATATACGGAACCCATATACCATGCACACTTACACCAATTTCATTAGGGGCTCATATCACGACGATGTGCATGTATCTATAAACAGTACAAAATTGATTCCTTTGCTTTCTATCTGCTTTCGTAGCAGAACCTAAGTTACAAGAATGAATCATGGTGTTGTACAGCACAAAAATCTTCAAAAAATCAGAGTGTTGATGGTTCCATTATATATTTTGAGTGGAACCAAGTTACAAGAATATTGAATCTGGTGTTGAACGCTCGCACTTTCCAAGACTCAAACCAACCAAGATTCATGCAGTCATGATTGAGTTGAAACTTTTCCGCCAAAACCGAAAAACTTAGAAACAAATGTTTACGTAATACTAAAAAATCTCAAAAACTTAGAAGAACGAACAATTACTGCCAGCGTTTGGCCTCGAAAAAAGTCTTGTGCTATGCTAGCTATCCATGCTGTCGTCTATCTCCACAGACTTAGTGACCGCGTCCACGCTGACTTGGCCCAGAGTACGCTTTGCCTAGTACGAAACCCTTTACCGATGAAGCGAAAGGATGCTGATCTTGTAGAGGTCTCGAGCCCTCAACAGGCGTTGATTGGTGGAGGAAAACAAAGAAAACAAGAAGAATGGAAATGCAATTGAAAGCCAATATCAAAGTATGGTACCTCATTTCTGTTGGTTCTTCTTTCTTCTTTTTTTTTCACTCTCTGGGTTGGCTCAAAAGGGAATTGAGAAATGGTTGATGAAAGGGTTTGGAGGGAAGGCAGAGTCCAATTTATAGGTGGGTAAAATCGGGTGGGAGCACAAGAGAGGGGAACATGCGTCTTTGACTTGGGATTGTAGGCTTGGTTGGCTAAAGAGGAACGTGTTATGTTTTTGTCTCAGATTCGAAATTAGGGTTTGAAAATCTGTGGTCCGTGGTTTGAAAATTTGACAGGCTTGTTTTAAAGTCAGCGTGTCGGGCGAAGGATAGGATTAGTTCGGTGGGTTTTTTCTTAAGCTCCAAAATCTACCTTTTTCGTATAATTAATTGATGCCCAATTTAGGCCACTGGAAAGTTGGAAAGTTTGTCAGTCTCGTTAGCTTCAGAACTACGGAATTAACGGAGGTGTGCCCGAGTTGGTTTGGACATCCGATTATGACAAAAAAACACTTTGTTTTCTTGCTACTAATTGGTCAAATATACTCTCCCTAAAGATTAGAAATTGGTATACCTCTGTACCGAGATGTTTTGGGTCGTCAGATTGCATAAATTTTTTTGGTGTTTTAAACTTTTGAAAGGAAAATAAGTTCCTCCTTATGATGGAAGTTATTTTACTTGGAGAATGTTTTCTATGCAATTTTTCCCAGCAAAAGAAAGAAAATTAGGTTAAACAATATTTTATCTGTTCTAATACGGAACGGGAGAATCCTTAAAGAGGAGTATCCTCGCCTCTATCTCATCTCTACTCAAAAAGAGATGGTGATTAGTGATATTAAAGATGATAGATGGAACTTATCATTCCAAATTAAAGAGGGCTACGGGATTGAGAAATTCAGCAAGTTGAGGATCTGGTTTTGAGACTACAACCAGTGCACTTGGATCCAACCAAGTGTGATCTGTTGAGGTGGAAATGGGCTCCTGATAATTGTTTTTCTGTAAAATCTGTGTATAATAGATGAGAACAAATGGGCCTTACAACGAATCGGGTGTTGGGCTCGATTTGGAAAAGCATTTTCCCACCTAAAGTGGAAATTTTTTCCTAGATGGCACTCCAGGACAAAGTGGCTACGAAGTCAACTCTACTCTACTGCAATATGTTACCTGAGGGCCAATCGATGATGTGTCCGTTCTGCTCTTTGACTGTAGAAACGCCGGAGCACCTCTTTCTCCATTGTCAATTTGCATGGGATGTTTGGTCATTGATTTTAGACTGGTGACATGTCAGTTGGGTTTGTCTGGCCTCCTCGTTAGACATCTTTACATGGTGGTTAGATTTTGGTTTCAAAAATCTGGAGAAATTCATGTGGGAAACAACCTTCCGTGCTACTATTTAGTCCGTATGGCTGATAAGAATTGATATTATCTTCAACAATGCTTCTTGGCAAGTGGAGGATCTTGGGGAGCTAATTAAAACCAGAGTTGCTATGTGGATCAAAGTGAAGTTTGATATTAAGGTGTACTCGGTGGAGGATTTTAAAGGTTATCATGATGGAATGAAGAAGGTCAAAGTGTAAGTTCTTTTTTCGTGAGAATGGATACGATCCAACTTTCTGTTGGAGGGTCATTCCCTTCTTCCATCTGTTTTGTTTTGTATCTGCTGCTCTTTCAGCGTTTGTTGCTTATTGAGTGTTCTCTCGATATACCCTTTTCGAGCCAATAAAGTTTTTGTTTTGCCGAGAAAGAAAAAATATGGAACGGGAGAATCCATCTTTGGTGTCCTCTTTTTTAGAAACTGTGTATACTTTTACTATTGCAATAATGCCCATCTTTCAAATCAGTTAATTCACCCCTTATAATTTGGCATGGACAGTTACATCTGGGCAAAAGAGTAATTGACTAAAAATCACCTTATCATGTGTGCCAATGTTTGTACCATATTTCACCGCCTGTCGATCGACCGAAAGTTGGCATTTATGGGAATGCTTCCTATTTTATTATTTCGTATTAATAATATAACTAGTTTTTATTTGTTTGTATTTTAATAAAGTGCAGGACACTTGACATGCTCCTACACATTTGGAAGTTAAAAAGACACTTGTCATTGTCTTACACACTTTGAAGTTGAAGAGAAATTATTTGGACAAGTGGCATGCTCCTACACACTTTGGAGTTTGTGGGAAGTTATTTGGAGTCTTGGACACTTGGAAGATGATGAAGAGTAGTGAGAAGTTAGGAAATTATTTCCTACACATTTTATTTTCTATAAATAGCTTCTTTTGGCTTCATTGTAAACTCCCTTCAACAAAATCAAAGTCTTAACTTTGTACTTAATTTTTGTCTTCTTAGGAGTAGGATTAAATTAACTTCCTTACTTTCGATGAGGATCCGTCCTTCTTGATTGTAAATCTACCTTGGAAAAATAACAAAGTCCATTTGTTATTTTTCTTCCGCTCCACCCCACTTCACTAAACCATCAATCCACTCCGCCCAATCGATGGGTCGATTCCGTTTTTGAAGATCGGCGGGTGATGGTCTTCTTTTACGAGTTAATTCATCACCACCAAAAAAGTAGCATTTGATTCATTCGCCATTTCTTTTCCGGTGAAGTCTTAAAATACGGCAAGGAACCTCAAATCCGTTTGTGGAGACAAGCCGCATTAGCCTTTATTTTTAATTTTGGTTTTGTTTCCCGAAATCTCCGTCGATTTCGATCGAGGGAAAAATTGGTAAACAGCCAACCTTCTAGTGCCAAAAGAAACGGAGCCAAAAATAGTAAAATATACAGAACCCAAATACGATGCACACTTACATAAATTTCATTAGGGGTCACGACGATTTGTATTTATAAACAGTACAAAATCGATTTCTTTGCTTACAATATTGTAGTGGAACCTAAGTCACATGAATGAATCATTGTGTTGTGCAGCACAAAAATCTTCAAAAAAAATCATAGTGTTGAAGCCTTGAAGGTTCCATTATTTAGGAACCTATAGTTACAAGAATGAATCTGGTGTTGAACACTCGTACTTTCCAAGACTCAAACCAACCGAGCTCATGCAGTCATGATTGAGTTGAAACTCTTCCACCAAAACCGAAAAACTTAGAAACAAAATGTTTACGTAATCTTCAAAAATCTCAAAAACTTCGAAGAACAGACAATTACTGCCTTTGGCCTAAAAAAAAGTCTTTGTGGTATGCTATCCATGCTGTCGTCGATCTCCACAGACTAGTGACCGCGTCCACGCTGACTTGGCCCGGAGTAGGCTTTGCCCAATACGAAACCCTTTACCGATGAAGCAAAAGGATACCGATCTTGCAGAGGTCTCGAGCCCTCGATGGGCGTTGATTGGTGGAGGAAAACAAAGAAAACAAGAAGAATGGAAACCCAATTGAAAGCCAGTATCAAAGTATGGTACCTCATTTGTGTTGGTTCTTCTTTCTTTCTTTTTTTCACCCTTTGGGTTGGTTCAAAAGGGAATTGAGAAGTGGTTGATGAATGGGTATGGAGGGAAGGCAGAGGCCAATTTATAGGTGGGTAAAATCAGGTGGGAGCACAAGAGAGGGACACATGTGTCTTTGACTTGGGATTGTAGGCTTCGTTGGCTAAAGAGGAACGTGTTAACGTTGTGTTTTTGTCTTAGGTTCAAAATTACGGTTTGAAAATCTGTGGTCCGTGGTTTGAAAATTTGACAGGTTTGTTCTAAAGTAAGTGTGTCGGGCAAAGGATAGGATTAGTTAGGTGGGTTGTTTTCTTGCGCTCCAAAATCTACCTTTTCGCATATTGATGCCCTACTTTGGCCATAGGAGAGTTTGTTAGCGTTGTTAATTTTAGAGCTACGGAATTAATTGAGATGTATCCCAATAGACCCGGACATCCGGTTATAAAGAAAAAAAACACTTTGTTTTCTTGCTACTTATTGGTCAAATATACTCTCCCTAAAGATTAGAAATTGGTGTACCTCTATTCCAAAATGTTTTCGGTCATTAAATTGCATGTATGTTTTTTTTGTGTGTTTAAAATTTTTATGCAATCCAATGGCTGAAAATGCATCGGCACCTATGATGCACCGACACGGACACGGACACTGAAACCGACACCGGGACACGAAGATTCTAAAAAAATGGGAACACGGACACGGCGGGGGACACGCCACGTCTGTGTATATATATATACATATATATAAATTATTATTGTTTAGCACCCAGAAATTTTAAAAAATTATAATTTGACCCCAAATTTTTTTAAAAAAAATTACAATTTGACGCCCAATTTTTTTAAAAATTATAGTTTGGCCCCATTTTTTGTAAAAATTGCAATTTGACCCCTGCCGTGTCCCCAGCGGTGTCCCCATGAAAAATTCAAATTAAATTATGGGACACGCCACGTGGCGTGTCCCGTACATGTCCCTGAGGTATTCCCGCGGTGTCTCCGTGTCCGATACTGCGATACCTCGACCTCTAGAGGTGTCGGTACTTCATAGACCAGCACAAAAAAGGTACAAAGAATTTCTGTACACAGGATTTGATTCCAACTTCGGCCCGTTTTTCTTAATTGTATATTACAATATGTCTCATGATTTCTTGAAATTTTTTATCTGAAAAGATATGTAAACTAGTCTCTCCACCAATTGTATCATTCAAAAGCCAAGAATTATGAATTTGACCCTGTAGCCACACCAGCCGAACATAACATAAAGAACTTCTACTTTTAAAAGTTGCACAACAAATTTCAACTATTCCTACCATTTGTGTTTCGATGACTTGAAGTCAGAACACCAATCTTGACACAGGACTTCCACCAAAACAGAGGATTTCATAAACAAAGAGCAACGTTGAAGCTACGTTCCGATCTCGGCTGGCGACATACGCAATCGAGTCATGGATATAATTCTCATCGAGATTTCGCTGATCAACGGCTAAAGACATGTTTAACTTCTAATCCCACTTTAATCTGTTATGTCGGAAACAGTTTCTTCTCTTTCGTTGGTAATTAACTTATCATGATTGACATATAGACAGTATTGTTTGAATTGATTTCGTAATCTTGACACATGATGATGGAAGCACTAACAAAGTCAGGAACACATGGAGAGAAGTTGAGAAGCTGTGTTAGTTGAATGAGTCCATTCCTCAGGCCACCTTTCTGTTAGCTGGACCAGGTCGACATACACGTATGTTGAATAAATGACCTTGTTTGCAGCATTTCGGTGGCATGTTCAGATAGTTTTCCAAGCACTAATTTGGCGCCGGTATTTATTAGTCCACTGTCCACATATTAGTCCACTGTCCACGTGTTAATAAAATGAAGAAAACGTAAGCGTAAGCAAGTAAAACGATTGTGGGAAGGGATGTAGAAACTAGTCCAAGATGCATGTAAGCTGAACCGGGACACGCTTCATTATCCAAAAAAAAAAAAGTGAAGAAAACGTCTCCCTTGTCAGCCTCAAAATGGTATGCTCAAAACAGATGCTACGAAACATCAAAATGAGAGAAATTATTCACAGCCGAGTCGTGAAGCTTCACGCAATCTCAGCCGTCCATTTCGACAATCAATGGTTGAGATACGTTTTTAAAATATTACCGATAATAAATATTTCTTTCCGTTAATAGTTTATTTTTAATCTGGATCGTCCAAAACACTTTTGGACAGCCGAGATTGGCCTCCCTAAATTTTATTTACGGGAGGCCCGGTAAAAAGTTTTTCCCATCAAAATATGTGTTACTATGAGATACCAAAGTGCGTGTTTGGATCATGGATTCATATGGCGATGGGGAAAAACAAGAAGGGGAAGAAGTCAAATTCGTTTATTTGGTTTCCATGATAACTTCCTCCACAAAACACATGAGCCACATACAACCCGTGGTCTAGAAAAATAATACTCCGTACCAAACATAACGGAGTAAAACATACCGCATACCGCCTCCAATAGGACTAATACGCATATCAACCAACATAGTATGATACTACGAGAAAATGCATTCTTATTCACACGTCAATTCAACCGGAGTACATCTTCTCAACGCGCGTGAACGATTCTAAAACTTATACTTCAAAGAGCTTGAACGATTCTAAAACTTATACTTCAAAAAGGAACTCGCTAAGATCACAACATTAGTGGTAAGAGCACACGAATTAATGCACCTTATGTAGATCTAATCGCTGGGAAAAAATCAAAAACACCACGCCTGCTCAGTAGTAGTCAAAAAATTGTTGTCATAGTTGATAAAGATCTCAAGAAAGCTCTACTGCATGATTCTGCAAAGCAAATAGATTCTACCCGTCACATATTTTTTGAAAACAAAAACAGAGAAATCAAACTATGATAGAAAATTTTGGTGAAACAAGGCTTGCAGTATAACGAATCACCCTGGATTGTTTGGGAACCAATCTGGCTGCGAGGACGGCGGATATGGTCAAACAAATCCTCATCTGGAGAGCTTCATCTCCTTGTATAAATGAGGCCAAAATCTTGCCATGCATGCTCAAAATAAATCAATCCAGGACTTCTCAATGTTCCTGGAAACCACTCTCTGGAATGATTCAGTAGAACCAAACAAAAGAAAATACAATGAAATCACTAGGAAGTTGGAAGTAGAAACAAGAAAGGAAAATGTGACAGCCCACTTGGCTATTTGTGAAGGTTAAAAAAGTGTATCTTTTTTATTTATCTAAAAAAAAAAAAGCTTTTTGAAATGTGTGAAAATGTATAAAAGTGTAAAAAATGTACTCCATTAAAGATGCAAAAAAAAAAAAAAAAAGTATTTTTTTTCCTTCCGTTACCCTTGATTTATTGAAAAATAACAATATTTTGAAATGTCAATAAAATAGTGAAATTAGACAATAGTCCGAAAGTACCGCCACGTGATATTCTGAACCATTTTATAACCACACATTCTTGTGGGTCATCGCAAAGTGTATGAACCTCATAAAAATGTATGATTATAAAGTAGTCCGGAATATCGCATGACAGTAATCTGGACTATTATTGAATAATTATTCATACGTGAAAAAAAAAGAAAAACAATAATTACTCATAAAATGACCCAACTAGAAAAACCGATTAGAGTCAGGCGCCTATATTTCCCTTGTCTCAAGCGCGCCATCCCTGGCTTCAAATTGTGAGAAACAAATATTCGACGAAAGAGAGGAGCTTTTGCTTGTTATTGCTCAATGCTTTTCAGAAGAGAAATGAAGGCGGCGTTGAGAGCTTACGGGGAAGTGCTTCGGCTGGTGAAGCGACTACCCAAGGACACCAGGCCTTACTACGCCAAGTATGCCCGAGAGAACTTTGTCAATTACAGAGAGGTTGATCCCAACGACTCCGATTCCCTCCGCGAACTCTTGAATCGGACTTATACCCATTCCCTCTGGGTCCTCAACAAGGTAACTAACAACCCCTTCTCTTCTGTCTGTTTCTTTTTTTCCTTCCCCTTTTTTGTTTGTTTATTGAATTGCTGGTTTGATCTGTTTTAACAGTTGTGTTTTTTTGCGTGTGTGTGAATGCAGTATTCGGTGGATGAAGCGGCTGCGGATAAGCTGAAGCAGATATGTTGCGGTTGATGGGTGCGTGTGGGCACCAAGTGTTTGATGTTATTCCTCAAAGAGACTGGTACTGAATTTCTTTTTGTTATTTCTCCCGTTATGGTCTTTAATGGATGGATTGGCCTACTCCACGTATTTTGCCATGGATTTTATTTCTTTTGGGTATGTTTATTATACATCTAATGGTTCACGAATAGCAATAATGTGGCCAGTAGCTTCAGTTAATGTTCTTGGTGCTAATACCAAACCAAACCAAACTAACCCATACTGAGCCTTGTGTCCCAAGCATTCTTGGGGCTAATCATATTTATTTTTCCTTAATCTGGTTTTCGTTCATTTTTCTGGTGTTGCCAGTTGGGAGTTCATTCATGTCATTTATATGCTCGATTATCTCCTAAAATCATTCAGATTGAATAACATGCTTCTAGCTTCTATAACTACTCTTACTGGTGGTATCAGTTTACAAGTTAGTTATCCAAATTATCGTATAGTGTGGAATGTCACATGTTTGAACATATTCTCGTGGATTTATCTTGTTTAGTTTTTTGTCCTTTAGGGTGGTGTTGGGGTAGTTCAATCTGTATGGAACTGATGTAGAAAGAACAATAATTATAGTATCTATGGCTGCTGCTGATTTTCTTTCGATATTCAGAGATTGCCATGGGTTTATTTGCAAGATGCCAAGCATGGGTGGCACTGTTCTCCTTTACACCATTTGGGGCTACTGATGCTTCAGTAGGACTGATCCCTGTTCACAATTCACCATTCTTATTAAAATCCATATTGAGGTGATTATTGTGCGGGGTATGAATGTGTCACTAGACGAATCCCGAGACGCCGCAACCAAGATACCACTAGAAACTCCTTCTCGCCCCCTTCGGCCAATCCTGCCGGGAAAGCACTCCGATGCCCAAGTCATGGAGAAGAAAAGAACTACCTATTTGAGTAGAGTACAAGTGAATCAGTCAAAATGTACCTCTTCCCTAGAGTTCCATTTCTTTTTATAGACAATCCTCCTTGATCGTCAAGGCACATGGAACACAATGACTCAATGAGAAGTAAATGCCCTGACACATGCCATACTGATGTCAGTAAGTGGGGTTAACTGGCCTGTTATGGGTTAATCTCCTTGTGGAATATCCTCAATTGTTCATGATTACTTAACCGAGTGCATGACCCTTTGCCCTACCTGATAATGCCAAATGTCTTTCCTTAATAAGTTACTACCTCAGAGAGGTTGGTGACGTTGGTCCGGTTGCTTGATACCAGTTCAGCCTTGTGTGTAGGCCATATGCCTCTGAGATCTTGACGCTTGCCCGAGCTTCATACTTGGGCTTGCTGATCCACCGGACTGTTATGGGCTTGACCACTATTGGCATCATGTATTTTGACCCCCACAAGGGATGCTTTGAGACCTCTCCAATTTGTGCCTAATCTGAATGCGCCCCTTCATCTTTCGACATTGAAAAGATTTTATCTGGCTTTGATTTCTTGGCATCTGAATTGAAAACTTGGCTACTTGAATTCAGCCAAGTTGGCATTGCGCTTATAACCCACGTTTCCATGGAAACTCTACTATCAGATTGTCTCCTAGTAAATCTGTCAGGGATAAGTGCCCATGAAATGATCGTTTCAAAGAAACAGTAGCTTTGATTCTTTCATGGTTTATTTAGTCGAGTCGTCAGAGAAAGTCTAAGAACACAGAAAGTGACATGTTGATATTGGGTACATTGTTGTGTTCCTAAACTTTCTGAGGATAGTTATTCGGAAAATCTCCTTCAGTCTACATGCTTGTTTGTCCACTATTCTTCTACATGGCCTTTTAATCTCCTTGTGGATTCCAGATTATGCACTGGGTAAAAATCAGATGAGGTGGCAGGATTAGAGAACACTTCATGGGATCAAAACACAATTGCATTGATGCTTTGTTTATCCATGATACCATATGGACCCGCTCGGGATTAATAGCAAAATGATAGGCAATTTTATAGGAAATAGAATCTCATTGGATTAATAAAGGTGAGATTGATAATAGCACCCCCTGATATTGTATGCTTTACATTATGCAGGATTATATATCTTGTGTACTCCTATAATAATGTGGTCGACAATAATTTTAACTTAATACTAGTAGTCAATTTGTGATCAATGTATAATTGAATCCGATGCTCGTATCTGATTAAGTAAACAAATGTGTATGAAAATGAAGGTAGATTAGACTCCCTGATAAGTTCTTTGAGGAAAATTTGTGCTGTGGGATTTTTTTAATATGAGGTTGTCGCATAAAGGCTTGAGGAGGTTTTTGATTGAAGTCTTTGGTATCAAATCGAACTTTTGGCTGTGCGCTATTTATTCCCACATTGGTCAGTTTACCCAGAATTTGATCTCGGCTTTAATTGAATTCTTTGTTAGTGGATGGTGGAACTTTTTTTTTTTGTGAATTATTCGGTTCTATGAGCTGGATACGAAGTCATAATATTGTTGTCTTTTTTTTAATCATCTCATGACATTGTTGTGTGAGTCGGGTTCAAAAGGGCGAAGACGAGAACCCATTTCACGCATTGGTCAAGCCGAACCATTTGTTGTCCGCACCGAAATAGTAAGTAAGAAAAAGAACCCGGTTTCACAATAATATGCATAACATGTTAGGGCATTGGTTTGTTAAGAATTGGGAACTGTTAATTACCCTATAACAAATACTCCTAAACAACAGACTTGGCTCGTCGAGAAAAGTGAGGCAGAAACAATAAGGAAAAGTCGTTTTCGTTTTTTTTTTGTTTGTTTAAACGGAGCCCAAACGATGCATTGGGGGAGTTGTGTATACTGGGGATACGCGGCAAGGGCATGCAATGAAACAAAACAAATGTCGGGTTCTATTGACCGTCGTGTCCGTCAGTCAAACTTCATTACGCCTCCCCCAATGAACCCCCAAGATTTCCCACACGTGTCTCCTCGGTCTCCCTCCCTTCCACGTGGCACTCTTTTGTCCTCTACTTTTTTTGCCCTTTTCTTTTTACTGTAATAAACTTCGGTCTTCTCTTTCTCAGCTGTAAAGATACAGTGGAATGAGGCCCCGTTTGTTAACATCGTCAGCTTTGAGATTGGACTAATAAGTTCAAAAGCTTTCTAATCCCTTGTTTGGTAATTCAAAATTACTCCGGACTATGAATCTCATGAGATTAGCATGACTCCAAATTGGGTTATTAGCAATACCTCTTGAAACTTGGTATTCATAGTAATCATTTAATTTCATCTTAAACAAATATGATATTAATAATTCTATCATTCAATCTCATCGCAAACAAACGTATTTATTACTAATATCTTTTCATCTCATATGCCCACACCTCTCTCCGTCTCTGATCAAACGGGGCCTAAAGGAAGAAAAACACAGTACTATATTCTCTGTTTCTTCTTTGTAGTAGTAATTGTTGGTCCGTTATTTTACTTTAAATCAATGCAAAAACATATAACGTATTCCTCTTAAAATTTTGAAACTGTGATATAACACTACTACTAAGATCAAGAAACAGTGAGGGTACATTTGAGCTCATTGTGCTGGGAATGGAGCACCATCTCCCGTTAACAATTGTCGACTGATGTTTTCTGTGGGTTCAGCTTCCGATAATGACCGAATTATTTAATGTTCTCGGGACGCCGTTACACACTGTTGTTCCAAACTAATCACACAATGTGTCGAACCGAAGCTTCACATTACGGACTACTAGTTTGTTTGTTGAGAGAGAGAGAGAGGAAATTGAAGTGGCGCGTTGCGGTGTTGTTTAGGCACTGAATAATCACTCTAACAATTGTCGGGTTCCCTGGCTTCGTGTGCTGTGCATGGAGGACGAATGGGGTCGTACTTGCGATGACTTCACGCGCCCAAGACCTTCCGTAAATCCACACGTGCTGTGCTGTCAGTACCCCCCTGGCCTTCTCGCATGCTGAGCCAACGCCAGCATTGACATCACGGCCGTTGAAATTTTGGAAAACCAATGTGCTTTTCCTAATCCTGTTTAATTAGTTAGGTCCGTTCCAGTTTCGAAAAAAAAAAGAACTTTTAGAAGAGAAATGTAATTTTAAATTCAAAAATTATTTGTTTATGCAAATAATATTCCAACCAAGATAAATTTCATTGAGATCTTTTAAACGGCACCAAAAAAATTAAAAAATTAATTTTATTATATTTAAATTTAAAATTATCTTTTTTTTTGAAAAAAAAGCGAAACGTCACCTAAGTATAAGTTGTATAACTAACTAGTAGGAGTAGCGTTACTTGTCTTCATGGATTTACTTAA
Organism: Rhododendron kiyosumense; assembly: GCA_019656275.1. Taxonomy (NCBI): domain Eukaryota; kingdom Viridiplantae; phylum Streptophyta; class Magnoliopsida; order Ericales; family Ericaceae; genus Rhododendron; species Rhododendron kiyosumense. Next base: position 437,904 of record BPLS01000418.1, on the reverse strand, counting down.
TTGTCTGCTAAAATTATTCACTTTATTGAAAAGAGTAATGATGAGGGAAATATAAATCTTCGTGGAGCTTAAGCATTAAGCGTCTGAACAGCTCGAAGTCTGAACCGAGTTGGCAAGCCTGATTGGTGTTAGAATCGGTGACCCGGTAGCTGACTAGACACAAGAGAGAGAGAGAGAGAGAGAGAGAGAGAGATGGCCCAGGCCAGCCGGAAACCCGGGTTGGGATATTGGTGCTTTGGACAGCTAAACGAAAACCACGTACGGTTTCCTCGAGCTAGGTGGGGGTTTGACTGCAGACGACAATACCAAAGTCTTGAAATACAAGTAACGCCCGTAACGCCAATGACACCAAAAAGATTAAAAAAAAAGCAACTAGAGAAAGAGAAAGGTTGAGAAAATAAGCATAACCTGTCCAGAATATCAACCCTTTTTAACACAAGGATTTGGATTATCGTCAAACCAAAATAAAAGCATGACCTGTTCACAATAGAAGTGTGTGGTTAAGTGTTTGCGTGATATATAATAGTAAAGTTGTAAACTATTTGAAAGTCCAATTAAAATTCTGGAAATAATATAGTCCAACAGACCAAAATAAGCTCCGCAATAAATTGGAAAATCTCTATATACATTTTCTCTTCCTTATACTAGTATATATATCTCACCAAGTTAGAGTTTAATTATATTTTGCATAGAGCTTTTCGTCATTTACATATTACGTATTTTTTTGTCACAGCTGGACGAAAATTCTAGAGTTGCTCTTGCCAAAAATCATATTTTGGGATATCGATCGAAACCTTCTAGGTTTTTTCAATTTTTTAGAGTCCATCCATATGAGGGATTTGCTTCAACTTTAACTGGGCCCTTGCTTGTAGACGATGGAATTGGTCCCTCTAGATTAGTTGAGATACATGTAAATTGACCCTAATAGTTGAGTTATAAAAAGATCTTAAAAATACACCTGTTTGAGACATTTGGGAATTGTTTGATAGTATAAGGTTTTAAGAGAAAATTTTTAAGTAATACGTAGAGAGAAAATTTATTAATAATCATTCTGAGAGATAGAGGAATCGGTTCTCCAAACCCAAGTGAACAAAGTCTTCATTTTCCGAAATGAAAAATTCTAAAATCAGCCCAATGGGTTGATAATAACAAGATCGTTTGTTTAGTTTTTCATTATAATTTTTTGGATTAATCAATCGTTTCGACGACATGAATTAGAAAAGTATAAAAATGCGGATCAATGTTGAAAAAAGTTTATACAAGATGAGATTTTAGACAAAGAAGACAACGGTTTTGTATTTTTTTTTTTTTTTGTCTTTAGTGATTTTTTTTATTGGTCATATTTTTTAAACATTTTAGACTCATCTCGTCGAGACGGATAATTAATCCAAAAAATATAATACAAATTCAACAACAATTAAAAAACGAACAAAACACGCAAAACAAAAACAAAAAAGTTTACAAGAACCCACCTAAAAGCATAAAAGCACATATATACAATTTCTCGTTGGAAATTGATTTTGGCACTTCAATTTTAACCACTGATATTCCACTTTGTATTTTAATTATGTGAAAATACAAAACAAAAAGTGGAATGTCGTCGACTAAAAACGGAGCCAAAATCACATCCCTTGCTCTATTCATAGATCTCTATGTTGTTTTAGTCTTTTCCCTTTCTTTTCGTACTCGGAGAGCCTACAACTTCTGCGTTGTTCCTTCGTTCTATTTAGACCGTCCATTGTTCCTCCGTTCTATTTAGACCGTCCATCTAGACAATTAAGGATTCGCATTTTAGAACTCTACCTCCTTTTCATTCTTTAGAGAACCTTCCGTCGTTTACTCCTAAAAAACCCCCCTTCCACTCTCTCTCTCGCTCTCTCTCTCTCTCTCTCTCTCTCTCTCTCTCTCTCTCTGTGTACACTCACAGACTCTGAGTCACAGTCTTTCATCCCTCAAAAAACACCTCTGTTGCATTGTACGGTCCCTTCTAATGGCGGAAAACGAAGATGGCCAGATCGCCGGTGAGAGCTTCTCGCAGTTACTTTTCGCCGCCGACGATTTGGGTCTCGATTCAGACAGTTATTACAACTACACTTCGTCGTTTTCCCCTCAAATACCCCCCAAAATGCTCTGTTTCGGAGATAATCGCAACAAATGTGAAATTGCAACACCACCGCAGAAATCAGGAGCCACATGCAGGAATTCTTCCCCGGCGTCATCCACCACCAACGCTCCGTCCAAAGTCAATGTCAGCCACATTTCTTTTTAAGCACAAGCAAGAAACAGAGTTTGTTTTTCGTCCGTAAGGTTTGTTTGGGAAAATGACAAAAAAAAATGAAGCTGATGTTTCTTGTTTTTTTTCTTGCTTTTGTTCTTTTGTGCAGAAAAAGAGAAATGGGTCCGGAAAAGAATCTGTTCAGAGTTTCGTCCCCGGAACCGGAGCTCCGGCCAGCAGTCAGAGGAACTGTAGAAAGAGAAAATCGGAGAATCCGACGGTCGGCGTCGGCGGGCATGGAAAGGTTAGCTGAATCGACGGCCACGAAATGCGTTTAGTTTATTCTCTTGTATATCTCTATTCTGTTCTTCTGTTTGACGGCAGAGAGTTTTTTGCATGTTTGAGTTGTGAAATCAGGTGAAGAGAGAGAAGCTTGGTGAAAGAATCACGGCACTGCAACAACTCGTGTCACCCTATGGAAAGGTTAACTTTTAAGTCCATTATAATGTTTCCATTATAATGTTGAGATATACTTAACCGTGAATAAGTTCTTTACGGAAGCAACCAATCGTTACTGTCTAAAAGTGTTCTGGAAAGTTTCATTAAAATCAGCACCATTCAAAACACTTTTGGACGGTCGCGATTAGCGCCGTAAACAACTATTTCGGCTGTGAAAAAGATTTTCTCTATTATGTTAGCCCATCCCAAAAGGTCGTGCTGCTTTTTTGGGTTAAAAATAAAGCACTTTCTATGCATGCATTTTTATTCTGTTAGCATCAATTAAAAGAACTAAAATTAACTTGTTTAAGTTTGTACAAAAAAATTTAGAGTAACACAACTTTTCGCGATGAATTGAAATTATGGAACGGATGGAATACCATACACGACAATATATGCTTTAGTGAGCACGCGTTAGGTATTGTGCATTCGCGAACCATATTTGCTTATACACGAAACAAGATCTCCCTCATATTTTGAACCGTCCGCTTACTTTTATTTAGTTCGTCCAGGCCACATATTCGATACTGCTAATGGTAATAATAACAACTTAGTAAATATTATTAATACTAGTAAACATGCGAACACGTATTGAAGGAGAGATTATTGCTCGAGTGGCCTCCTTTACGAGATACACTGGCGTCAAATCCACTTATTTTGGAACGAATTCCTTAGTAATATGTGAACACAACCTTCATTCCATAATAATGACATGATGACACCAACTCCCGTTAGTACCTATCTATCACCAACGCCAAGTCACACATATTTAACGTCACATCTCAATTACTAGTACTTATTTCGACTGGCATAAAAGAATCTATCAAACGAAACATGATCTTACGATTCGATCTTAATAATGACACAACTTCAGAAAAATGAACAAATTATCTATGTAGGACAAATGAAGCATTGGTACGTAGGACAAATGAACAAATGAAGCATTTGATATTGAAGTGATATGTGAGTGGTGGTTGAGGGGGGGGTCCCCTTACTCTGTTTTTGTGGGTGCAGACAGATACGGCATCTGTACTTCACGAAGCGATGGGATATATCAGGTTTCTGCAGGAGCAAGTTCAGGTCTTGTGCTCTCCTTACTTGAAAACTCACCCTTCCTCCCTCAGCCACTTTCACCATCAAGTAAGCAGTACTCTCTCTTGTCACATTCCTCAAATCAATTCAATTCCAGATGCATTTCTCCTCTTGCTATATGTACTAGAACCCAATTGGCCCTATTTATCCTACTTTACCCCCAGTGATCAATTTCCCTGTTACTTCAAACTTTACTGTTGTTGTCTTGTGTTTTTCACCATAAATATATAGCAAAGGGCAGGGCTGTGACTGTGACTGTGAGTATAGCTTGAAATAGGCATTGAATGCAATTACAGGGGCAGTTTTGACAAGTCATGTTATGAAAGAGCTTATATTTGGCAATGCGGAATATTTTACCTTCGACTGCTCCATTGCAGGGAGCTGAAATCCTCTCATATGACCTAAAAGGGAATCCATCACGGGTCCGTCCATGGGACGACCTGAACAGGTCATTTTGTAAGTCTCGATGTGTTTAATGTCCGTCCATGTGATGTGATGACCTGAATAGATCATTTTGTAAGTTTCGATGCGTTTAATGTCCTTGCAAAAAATTAATTTTATCGGACATCGGTGTCCAATTGAAGGGATCATATTTGGCACAAGTGAAATGGACGGTCAGAGTCTAACTTTGTATTTCACTTGTGACAAGAATCATTCAACCAAACTTTTACCGATCACCTTGATTTTTTTGGCGTAGACGTTAAACAACTTGAGACTTACTTAATGAACAGTTCGATATGAATGAGGACCGCGATCAATCCTGTTTTGTGTCATATAAAGAACCATGTGAGGGGCCATCACATGAGAGGATTTTGATTCAATTGAGGGTTACCTTTGTCACTTTTCTTTCTTTAGGGAAACATGTTTGTATGGCACTACACATCTAGTGACGGACCATGACACCTTGTGTACATGGATGGACCCTGAGGTGGATGTACAGGGGTGACCGTCCACATCAAGTTTGATAAAAAAGAAAAAATGAAAAAAAAAAAGTCTGTTATTATTGTAGAATTTGGTGAATATATTGTAAATTAGGTAGGTTTGTAAACCAATGATCGATTCTAGTTTTTCGCTCTTGGCCCAAATTCCCAATATCAAATTTCCCGTGGGGAGTTGTCGTTGTTCTGGTACTAATTAACCCGACAAATGGCGATCGAACGTTAATTTTGGTCCATGTGCTCCATTGGTAAAACTCCATTTATGTTACTGTGTGTTTGACAGGAAGGAGGAGAAAATGGAGGAGAAGAACAATCAGGAAAGAATGATTTGAGGAGCAGTGGTCTGTGTCTGGTCCCAGTAGAGAGTGTCGCACATGTTTCAAGCAACAATGGTGCTGACTACTGGTCACCTGCAGCAATGGGGAACCATGTTTCACCAAACCACTAAAGAAATTTCATTTTCGCTCTGTCTTTTGTACATTTTGGTACTCCTGCCCCGGTGAAGAAAAAGGGTAATCAAATCAAATAGCAAGAAAGTTGTAGAGAACAGAAAACCTCCATAGAAAAGGGAAAAGTGGAACAAGGGAGTTTCTGTTTTGCCCCTCCATTTCTTTTTGCTGGAAAAAAAAAATGGAAATTGATTTTGGCACTCTATTTTGTGTCTTGATCATGTGAGAAAATAAAACTAAAAATGGAGTGTCATTGGCTAAAAGTGGGGGTTTGGAAAATAGGGCTCTAATCGGCAAGGGTTTCTCTTCTTTTTGACAGCTTTATTTTATTTTGTGTTGAGTTGTGTTTATTGAGCGAAAATGGTGGTTATTTGATCTAGAGTGCAGAAGTACAAGTATTATGGTATATAGAGTAACTAATAAGATAAGTATTTTGAAGGTCATCATATATGTTTAGGACCGGTCCGGTTTTATATCTTTCGGGGTCTTTCCGAACCCATTTCAATGATCGAAACATTGTGTTCAGCTTGTATGAGAAGCAGTTCAACAGTGTCGACGATCAAGAATATATCTATTTGAAGTTAATGGGTTTGATTGGGTGTGTGCTGTGTAGATCCCTTTTTTCTTAGACAAATTTTTTTTGAAATTGTATTTATCGATTATTTGATCATCGAAATAGAACGGGGAACATGGTACCTAATATGACATGACAAATGAAATTTAGCAGCTCGGTCAATGTTATGAGGATTGTTTGTGTGTGTGATTAGCCCTTATATGACATGACAAATTTCTCATAGCTTTCCTAAATTAGGTGCTTACGTTTATTTTCTTTTCTTTTTCTGTTTTAATGTACAGAGATCACACTACCATTAGGATGTAGAAAAAAAAATACACCAAATTCTGACAAGGTAAACTACAATAGAGATACAAACATGCAACGAATAAATTCAAGCAACAATGGAACTACGTCCACGGGACTGAAACCTGATTTCACTGTCACCAAACAATTCCACAAATAGGTTATAAAGAGATACAAAAGATCTCACAAACACTCCTCTAAGGTGTCTTACAAGCACTCTCGAAAGATCTCTACTCTTTACCCAATTACAACACAAAATAGAGGGAATACCTCACCAAATTAGATGAACCCAACCGTTTAAATACACTCATGCATGTTGGATGCAAGATTAGCCCGAAGTTGAATTTTCATCAACAACTAGAGAACGTACGCCTTACACAAGCTTTTCAACCTTTTCTGATGTCCCCCCCCCCCCCCCAAAGAGCAATTTGATGCGGCCAACTAGAGAACGTACGCCTTACAAGCTTTTCAACGCTTGGCCGCATCGAATTGCACTTGGCTGCAACGAATTGCTCTTGACCGCAACGAATTGCTTTTGACCGCATCAAATTACTGTTGGCCACATCGAATTGCTCTTGACTGTATCGAATTGTACTTGGCCACATCGAATTACACTTGGCCACTACGCATCATATTGCAGTTGTCCTCCCCCCTAGTCTCTACACTACAGACTTGCTGTAACAACTTGTACATCTGTTTGTTTTGGTGTTGGAAACTTGGAGTGGCTCACAGTAGGGTTTATGCGCATAAGATTCGAATACTAATGCTACCTATAAGAAACGAGAGTGATTTTCACACTCCCATAAAACAAAGGCTCATGTTTCTTTTTCCCAGTTTCTATGATGCACAGTTTCTTGTCGAGGGAGGGTGTTTGTGTGACAAATGAGTAATACCCATATTCCTCTCTCTATGTCCTTGGCATTTTCAGTGACACACATATATTGCGGATTAGCTAATGCGAATGTTGGTTCGTGGTGATCTTCTCCTTCACCAATTTGAAAACACAGTACTCCTTCCCTCCTCTATTGTCCCATGCATCCAATTCAGTCATGGTGTCAGTAGAAAAACAAGGAACGAGAGCAAATGATAATTTGCTATGTTTGGGGAAGCACAACGGAATACGTTGGAATATAAGTTTGTGTAGGACATAACAAAGAACATAAATGGAGATGTACAACCCGAGAGTTGTATAGAGCTCTCAAAGAGCACACGTGCCTAAGAGCAAGTTTACCAGTCATTTACTGAAAAAGCTCTTGAACAGTGCATATTTTTCACTTTACCTACACATATTTTTTTAACACTACACCAATACAATCTATTTTACCTATTCTTTATTAAAATATTAATAGAGAGAGAGAGAGAGAGAACAAATAAAAAAAATGGATTGCTTGTGAATAGTTGTAAGCTAAAATAGCTTACAACTGTAGATGGAGGCAGAATACCTCCTTGTTTACATTTTTTGCTTTAGGGGTATTTTCTCCCTTTTTGTGAGCCAAAATGGCTATAAAGCTACTTTAAAGTAGCTAGTAAAATTGCTCTAAACACTCAACAATATACTCTTTATATATTTTCTGAAGTTAACCGAGATATTACAATCTGACTCAACTCTTCTAGAATTTATAGGACTCTCCTATCACATACCTAGTCAAGTACGCAAACATAGACAATAAATAGATTCATGAATGGCCCTTAGACTCCATACATGAATCACACTAAATACCCTTGAACTAACAATTGACTCTTGACCCTTAAAACTCCACACACACATCAAGATACAAAATACATGTACCTTGAACATATATCGAACACATATAGTCTCTTTATGTACCACACACATGAATCTCTATAACGATGTATCTAACACAGTTAGCAATTCTAAATTAATTCCACACCTTGACATGTCCGAAGATTATCTCTGATCACTCCCTGTCTTGCTCTAGGAACAGTGGAAGATCACCCTTCTCTTGCTAATCTCATCTTCTTCCTCACTGTTGGCTCACTACTTATTCCAGGATTGTGGTTTTGAAAATGTCCTAATCCATTTCAGATATAGTTTTCCACTCGAATCACTTTTGAAAGAGATTGTGACAGTGTATAGGTTCTACAACAATGTTGCAAGAACTTGGGCTATTGAGATGCTATTAATTTATTAGATGAATCTTTCCTGTTTTGCTAATGAGGGTGTTAGAGACTCTCAACTAATTTTTTTGTTATATTTCAGCGGGTTTATATATTGAGAAACTTTTATGTATACCGGGGATACCAAGGGTGTTGGAATTGTAACGACTCGACCCAGCTAATCGACCTGCTAACCATTTACCTAACCACGTGGCACAAAAGGTTAACCTCAAGTTATACAGTAGCTAGTCGACCATTACTTATATTCATTTTCTTTTTTCCTATGGAGTACCGATGTGGAATCTCACAATCTCCCCACCTTGGCTGCAACATCCCCATTGCATTGGCCCAGCAACCTTTCCCTGGTGGTCACAATGTGACACTTAGTTCTGTACAACATAACCAGTGTGCTCGTACCAGATTTTAGAGGTAGCCCCCACCATATAGACCAGGGTTGTGCTCTGATACTAACTGTAACGACTCGCCTCAGCTGACCTGCTAATCATTCACCTAACCACGTGGCTCAAAAGGTTAATCTCAAGTTATACAGTAGCTGGTCGGCATTTACTTATTAATCATTACCATTTTTTCCCATGGTGTACTCATGTAGGATCTCATAGGTATCCCCTCCGGTCCATTTCCAATTTTTTGTCCATTTCCCTATCAAACTTGGATGATCGGCTCTGTTCATTTTGTAGAGTTCGGTGAGAACTTTAATTGTACTAAAAATCATGTTTATTAAAATTTAGTAGATACATGATCGGCACACGTAAAAATTAAAGAAAATCAAAACTAGGTCAAAAAACACACTGAATCAGAACCCAATTTTGTTTTTTTTTTTTTTTGCAATTTTCATGTGTGCTGATCATGTATCTACTAAAATCTAATGAACACAATTTTTGGTACAATTAAGGCTCCATTCCGGAACGTAAAATAAGTACTTATTTTTTAAGAAGGCAATTTCAAGCTCAAAAATAATGTATTTACGCAAATAATTTTCCTACCAATATGGATCTTGTTTAATAGATCTCATCAAGATCTTTAATACGGTTCAAAGAAAATTAAAAAATTATTTTTCATTTACATTATTTTGAGTTTGAAAATGTGAAATAAGCTGTTTATTTTTTAAGAAGGTTTCTGGAACGGGGCCTTAAGGTTCTTGCCAAACTATACAAAATAAACGGAGCCGATTATCCAAATATGATTGGGAAATGGCCGGAAAATTGGACACGTACCGAAGTGGATACCAACACTCTTGGTATCCCCGTATACATAAAAGTTTCTCTTAAATATTAAAATATTAATTTTCAAATAAGCACTTATTTTTTTATTTTAAGGTGATATATTGTGAGAGAATGACATATCTCATAAAGTGATAAATAAGCACTTAAAAATAATAACTTTAGCGAAATGGGACTTAGTTTGTTAGCTCTGTGATGTAGGCTATAAAAAAAAAAAATCAATCACCGCACCCTCAAAATGGTGAGTAGACAATAATATTATTATAACGAGTGGAATTGTTTTGCCAATTACAAAGAAGGTGGTAGGAAGTTTTTTTTTCTCGGCGAAGGTGGTAGGAAGTTGTGGTTACAAGCATAAAATTTTTCCGAATCTTGTCCTGCATCACTTATTTCAAGGTCATTTGTTATTAATAAAGTCTAAGTTGAAAATGGAAAGGTTTTTACAACAACGACCTTTGGCCCATACATTAGTCTTCCTTAAAGGCCAAAGGATCATTTCACGAGTCTTATGACTAGGGGCACAAAATAATAATAAAAAAGACGTGAAAATGAATGAAAAAGAAACATCCCTTTAAATATAAATAGCATTGGTGTTCGAATCGTAACATAACAGAAAAGATCTAAACTAGCCACATCTCGGTTTGAAAAATGTCCATATAAGTTTTTGTTGATATATATGTATATTAGTCCGGTTTCTATCTACACCTCTTTCCGTCCGCACCCTCCGCACCTCCCCTTTCCCGATTGAATTTTGATGATCCGAGCCGCTCAATGTGTTCATAACGTGATTTTAAGGGTACCCGCGAGAAATTGGTAAAAAAAAAAACACTTGGAAGGGCTTGATTTGAGCAGTTTTTTTATTGAACCATTCAATAAAATACTGTTCGGATAAAGCCCTTCCCGATCATTTTTTTTGCCGATTTCTTGTGGGTATCCTTAAAATCACGTTCTGATCACATTAAGCGGCTCGGATCATCGAAATTCGATCGAAAGAAGGGAGGTGTGGATGGTGCAGATGGAAAGGGGTGTGGACTTGATCCGGACTGTATGTATATATATATAACACTCCAAATACTTTAACCAAATAAATTCATCATGTGCAACTAAAATTGTAACGACTTGACCTTACTAACCACAGACCCCCTTTCGGCCCAAACACTTTGCCTGAAAAGATATACCTAATAAGGCACCTCATAGTTCTAGATGGGCGTGTTAATATACCACACGAGGCTTTAGCTTCCAACCAATATGGGACTAAACGTTATCAAACCCCCAAAATCCGTATTACAATAATCAATTACTGAAATGCTAATTGCAGAAATACTTACGAATTACGCCTATATAACATCATGATAGATATTATTGGAGTGTATCTTAGTTGATATCAAGGAGCTAATATATGGATACACTCCAATAGATATATAATGGGATGTAATTTTGGCACTTCATTTTTTGAGCCAGTGGCACTACATTTTTTGTTTTTCAATCTCTCATGATCAACACATATGGTAGAGCGCTAGTGGCTAAAATTGGAGCGTCAAAATCAATTTTATAGAAATATACAAGCATTTACAGAAATTTGTATGTACAAGCGTTGAAGTTGTCCCAAACTGAAAGCAGAGAGTAACCAGGCTAGCTAGCTAGAGACCAAATGGTGAAACAAGACTACAGGCATGGCAAATCGCCACAATTGACAGGTCGAGTTCAGCGGATTTGTTGAAGCAATCTCCTTCTGGATGATAACAGAATAAAGCTTTTGAATCGCAAGACATCACAATCTCGCCACTACTTAAGAGAAATAAAGGATAAAGCCTCATAAAACCTTGACTGATCACAAATTCTCTGGTCCATGAGTACTCCTTCAACAGCCATATATGAACCTCATGCGTCCTACACGTCTCTCTAAAACCACCCGTTATGGCAAGGCATCCTCCCAACACCGATATGTTGTAAAATTCACAAACTTCGCAGTTTGGTTTTGGGATCTGATGAAATTTCTCTTCAAACAAATCGAATGAAAGGATGATATTTCTCGACTTGCTATAACACCGGCCACCAGTTGAATTTTCATCTTCGCATAGCCAGTGAATTGCACCACCCACCACAACATCGGATGATTGATCCGGACAAACAAATGGGGCGTTGATTTCAGAAATCTGACAACCATTTTTCCCGAGAGTGAACACCTCCGCCTGTAAGTAAGTCCGACCATCCTCATATGAAAGTTTCACAATTCTTACCAACTTACATTCGTGAGTCGTTGCATTGAATGCAAACCCAAAATGTTGGTCAGATGTAACAATAGTGCCAATATTATGGCTTGATTCCCGTACTCTTGGTAACCCAGGATCAAGTAAAAACTTATGTTCACCAGTTAACGGGTTGAACAAACAAGCTCGATATTGACGTAAAGGGGAAAGTTTCTTCTTGTAATATAGTAAACATACCAACCCATTGCAGGAGAGCATTGGTCCAGGATTGTATTTCTTTTTCACTCTCGGCTGAATGATTTCTGCCAAACCTCTCCGGCTATCAACAAGATACAATTGGTTGGTATAGTAGGGTTCGTTGTTGTATGAGGCCGGCGAAATTCGAATTATGAGGCCGTAAGGGTTCTTGTGGAGATGATGGTGATGAAGAATGAGCTCAGGATGGCTTGTCAAACGGTAAAAATCCTGGCATACTGATTTCACTGAGAAGAGAGACGTGCTGGGTAGTCTTTTAAGGATGTCAAGGGAAATGTCACTCGGAAGATATTTTATTGATGAAGTCCAGCTCGCACTTTGTTTTTGTTTTTTTTGTTTTTCGCTTTTTGCTTTCCTCTTTTGCAAACGCCAATGCCAACGCCAACGCCTGATACGAAATTCCATCATAGCTTTTGTTCTCGATAAACGAGGAACAACGTATGTGGAATTAAAATAGATGGATTAGAAAAAGAGGCAAGAAGATATCTTAATGTCTGCCGATCAAAAAAATATATCTTAAAGCCATTCACGTCAATAGAAAAAAGAACGACAAAAGAAATATGTTGGTCAGGTATTTGAAGAGTACTCACAGAAAGATAGGCAGAAAGAGGGGACGATTGAAGGCTCCTTTGGATGATCGGGATTCAGTGGGCAGGATAAAGAGTTGAGAAAGGAAATTGAAAGCACATTGAAGAAGATTAGTTGGCTGCGTAGAAGCGTAAAGAAGAAAATTTGGATTTTGTTAGAGGAATGAATAATGAAAGGATATATGTGTTGTGAGAATCCACCATGGAAATGAAAGAGTCTCACATCGGTGTGGATGTGGAAAATATTAAATGGTATATAATGACTTCCGACCTTAAGGTTAATCTTTTGAGCTACGTGTTGTTAGATGAATAGTCAGAAGATCAGCGGGCGCAGATCATTACATATATAGGGGTTGTTTGGTAACCTTTTTGTTTTTAGTTTTTGATTTTACTTTTTTTAAAAGCTAATAAAAAAAACTTGTTTGGTAACAACTTTTTACTTTTTTTTTTATTTTTCATACACTTTTTTAGAGTTCTTGTAAACCGTAAAAGCTAAAAAAGGTGTTTTCCTTTTCTTTTTTTTTTGAGAAATACAAATATTACCAAACATATTTCTTGCTTTTGTTTTTTGAAAATATAAATCTGTTTGTACTTCTAGGTTTAAAAACTAAAAAGGTTACAAAACCCTATTTGATTATTTTTTGTCCCGTACCAACGCTTATATTTATATGCTAAAAAAAATATTAGTACTTGCACCCCACTCCGCTGGTTAATTAAATAAGACGTGTGATTTTTAACCAGTTGTGCTACAGGTACATCAACTCACATACAGCAGTAGCGTACAGATTCATTTTGCGCCCATATCGGGTCTTATAAAAATGATCGGAGCCACTCATTTTGTTCTTAATATATTGTTTAGGGTCTCTATAAAAAATTATCTCAATCCAATGCCAGTAAGGGAGTTTATGAATCATTCAATTTTGCTTCAGAAATTCAGGCCAAATTCTGAAGCAAAGTTGTATGATTCGTAAACGCCCTTACCAGTATCGGATTGAGATAAAATTTTACAGGGACCCTAAACAATATATATTGAATAAAATAAGCGGTTCCAATTATCTTTGTGAGACCCGAGACAGGCTCAAAACGAATCTGTGTACGGCTACTGTACGGAGTCTGCTGTACCCTTAGCATTTTTGATTTTGTAATCATGTGTCAAGTACTTAAGGAGTGGTTACGGCACACCTAATTGTTGGAAAACCGGTCTTCAAAACGATGAAAGTGATGGCGTCATGTTGTCTCTTCAAACTTGGAACGGTAGAAGCATTCGAGTCACATTAGGAGAACACTTTCATAAAAACAGTATTTGCCCCCACCAGAAGGTGTGCACCGGGTTATAGCAAATCCTCCTTCAAGATAAATCGAATCCGAACTCTAGGTTTTTTCTGTCCGCATTTGCACAAACGAAGATTGACAGAACATCTGCTAAGCAAATGTCAAAGAACTAAGAACTGATTCTCTATTTTCAGATATAATAGAAAATCAGTTTGTCATTTCTAGGAAGAGAATGTATAGTGTCTTTTAAGACACCAGTTAGAAATGATCGTGTCTTTTAAAGACAGTTAATAGAAAGGAACATGTCTGTTAGTAGGCACCCTTTAAACAATTAATTAGGAAGGGTCATGTCTCTTGGAGCCACCCCATGATTCACATCTCTTCCTAACAATCACATCTTTTCCAAACCAACACACCCCAATTTAATGGGTGTTACAACCATTTACATAAAATTATAACTCATGTAAAAATATGTAGCAATTTTTCACAAAAATCGCACTCAGTACCTTTTTAAAAATTTTAGACTAAAACCCAATTTAATATGAAAATCTCCAACACTAATTTTTGTGGAGTGTATAATTCACATCCATCTCAATTACCCTTAAAAAATCTCCAAAGGAGGTAGCTAGCCAGCAAAATTGCCCAAAAAGGAAAATAATATATGAAGTTATGTCAGCAAAAAGTCCTCCAAGAGGTAGGAGATTTGCTGTATAATTTTGGTGTAACTCTCTTACCCTTCAGGTGAGAAATGACTCTTCAAATTATTATTTCATCAGTTAAACCACTTAAACGGAGATAAAATTTAAAAATATTTCTTGCATTGTTTGGTTAATTTCAAGAGAAAGGGAAGAGAAAGTTTTAAAACAAGTTTAATTTTCTCTCCAATTTCTTCTTGACTTTCTCTGTAATTTCTCTCTTCATTATTTTTTTACCTTCCGTTATTATATTTGATTCTCGAAAACACCCCCCCCCCCCCCCCACCCCCCTCTCTCTCTCTCTCTCTCTCTCTCTCTCTCTCTCTCTCTCTCTCTCTGCGTTCCTCCTTGAGCAAACATAATCTCTGAACACAACTAGATGACCCCCAAAAAATAAAAACGGATGTCCAAAAATCATTTTTATGGTAAGTAACTAATGTCCGAACGCAGTTGACTGTTTTGGCCGCGTATTCTTGTTGTGCAAGATTTCTCGTCATTCCTTATTGTGCCACTCCATGTACTTTTTATTACTACTTCACCCGTTCCTAAATAAATGTTCGATCTGCAGCTTTTAAAAAGATGTATTTTTTTGTTAAAAAAAAAAATCGGATCTTTTTCACAAATTGAATGAATTCATTGATATCTATTGATTTGCAATTTTTTTTAATATTTTAACAAAAAATGCATTTTTTCAAAAGCCTTGGTTTACAATATAAACATTTATTTAGGGATTGAGGGAGTATTACATATAGTAGTATATACTCACACTTAAGCTATTTTGATCAGTTGCGGATCCAAAAAAAAACAAGAGCTATTTTGATACTGGCTGACAGGGACGGAACTAGAATTTCGTGATCGCATGGGCCGAACTACGAACAACGAGATTTTAAAATTTCATGATTCGGGAATCTAGTAGTTTGTTTGGTTTAGATTTTGAGGGAGGTTTTTTGGATAATAAGTGAAGAGAGATAGAAAGAAAATGAGATTAATAATTGAAGAAAAAACTTATGAGAGACCATATGTCGAGAGAGGGATTGATTTTTAGGACCCAAAATGAACACATTCTTAAAGCATTTAAATGTTTAAATAGCATCCAATACAAAATACAATATCTAAGTGTTCTTCTCAAACAAAAAATAATTAATATTGACATTGAAATTTAAAAAATAAATAAAAATCCAGAAACAACGCGGGGCCGTGGCCCCCATGTGCCCATATGTAAATCCGTCTCTGCTGGCTGACACAGTTCACGACGTGGAACCTAGTTGGCAACATGGTTTTCGTGGGAATCAAGAAAACTTTCAGCGTATTTGGGAATAAAAAATTTAAATAAAAAAAAAACATAAAACAGACTTTGTGTTTTCCTTGGTTCCTTTGAAGCGCTTTCTGATCTCTTTAACAAGTCTACATGTACAATGACCCCAACAAATGACCTCATACCGCACGCCTATGTGGCGGAAGGCCCCACCTTTTTAAAATAGGGCAGAATAAAGGAACGAAATCCCCCAAACCAAACGACACCCACGAGTTTCTCGCCTGTAAAGGATAAGGATAATAATGTTGTTGCTTAGGATAATTATCATTTTTTCAAGTTGTTAGCTGTAGCTTAGGATAGATGGTTTGTCGTTTTCGTATCAAAAATATAATTTGTAAAACCAAGGAATTAACTAGTATTCAGAAGAACAGTGGTTAAGTCTAGGACTGTCCGCAGGAACTAAAAGGTTGAGTTGCAGTAGTTTCAATTAATTTGTAATTTAATTCGAAAAGTAAAGAGAAGTTGGATTTTGATTTGGATTTGATTAAACTAAAATTAAACTAGAAAGCGATTAAAGAATTTTGAAACAAATGAGAGAAAGGACTAGGGTTTCCGATTCAGTTTCCCCTTGTAACATAATTATTTTAAAACCTAGGGTTCACATTCAACATTCAACCAAACCATCGTAGGGTAACAATTCCTATCAATAATTCCCAAAAAAATAATCAAGATTCGTACTCCGTATAGGCTATCTCAACACGGCACAGATCGTCTCACTGAATTTAACCAACGGCACGACCCGTCTCATGTCGTATAGTCTATCTCAAAGCCTATCTTAAAATATTAGAAACCATATTGTATGATAGTGCTTGAAACCATGGATACAAACACAATCGAATATCAGAAAAAAAATATAAACGCTCATAAAAAGTTATGAATCTACCAAGTCATACAATCAAGTCAAATATAAAACCCTAGAAATCAAACTACAATACTTGGAGAGACCTCCTCATCACCCTAGTCAAGGGATTTAGCCGCTCATAGCGTAAGAATAAATAATCATAAAACAAATAAACTCCGAGGCCATTCCGGTTTCTCAAAAAAATTAATTTTTGAAAAAGAAAGTAATTTCAAGCTCAAAAATTATGTGTTTACGCAAATAATTTTTCTACCAATATGGATCTTATTTGATAGATCTCATTAAGATCTTTTAAACGGTGCAAAAAAAATTAAAATTTTTTTTTTTCATTTTCATTATATTTGAGTTTGAAATTCAAACATTTTGATAGAAAAAAACTTTTTCTTATAGTGGAACACCACCTCCATTGAATAACAGTAAAAGATTAAATCGCAAAGCTTGAATCCTTCTTCTGTCGTGTTGCTTCTTCTGCTGCCACCGTGGTCTCGCTCACAGTTATGCGTTCTCCGTTTTTGCGTGGAAAAGCAGTCCCAATGGCAGCCCCTTTCTCTTTCTGCCGTCGAAAAAAATGTCTCCCTCAAGCAACCAGCTACGTTTAAGCACAGTGGGTTTTATGGTCCAATTTCCAGTCAATGATGGTTGGATCACAATGGGTTTTGACCCAAATAAGACCATTTCACTCTATAAACTCATCAATTGCCGTTTCGAGCTTTAATTAATTTTAACGACCGACTTTGTTTTGATACGAAATAAAATCCGACTTTGCACTTTAACTCCAAATGTTATCTATCGGCTCAAAGAGTCCTGAAACATAATTAACAAGTACCAAACTCTAAGTAGCACACTAAATGGACATAACAAATCTAAGTTAGGGGGCATAAATAGGCATATTTATGCACCTATCAATAGAATATATTTAGTTTTTGAAGGTTTCAATTATAATCCTAATCTCATTGTTGTAACTTATTTATACATGTGGACTTGGCTAATAAAGTTAAGTTTTCGAGATACAAGAAATATCAAAGCTCTTTATGGTATCAGAGCAAAAACTCTCCAACGAGTAAAACCGATCCTATTTTTTTTCCTTTTGTCCTTTTTCTATCTCCTTGCTTTTCTCTTCATGGCTGACAAACAAAAACCAACTTCTTCGGGAGAAATCATTGTTAGTTCAACACCTCAATCAATGGTTTCCAACCAAGTTTTGGTCTCCATAAACGCTGCCCAACTCCCTTTCAAACTCACATCATTGAACTATCTCTTGTGGCGTGCGCAGTTCAATGCCCTTTTTAATAGACGGAGCAGGAGCCGGACCCCAAAAATCTGTGTAAATAAGATCAAGAGGACCACGACTCTTAAAGAGAAGAGAAATTAAAAGGGAGCTTGTGGCTCTTATTACACTGACACGAATTACATGAGGTGAAAGGTTTAGAACTAGACAACGACAAGGAAAAATGCTTGATAAGATGGTGAAGAGTATGAGCACAAGGATGACCGCGAGACGTTGGTGCCAGTCATGCAAGGCAACCTTAACACCAACAATAGCTAACGGCTTTTTTTTTTTGGAGAGATGCACAGACTTGGGCCACTCATAAACATCATTTTTATTCAGGCCTTGAATGAGAGTCTTCCAGGTGTGCAAATCCTTCACAGAAAAATGAGATGGAAAAAATTCAATGGAAGTTTGATTAGTTTTGCAGAATTGAGAAGTGGAAATCAAATTTTGCCGAACTCTATAAAATGAACGAAATCGATTATCCAAATGTGATTGAAAAATGGCCAAAAAATTAAACCGAAAGGATACCAACACCCTTGGTATCCCCGGTGTACATAAAAGTTTCTCTTAAATATTTAGGGTGTGTTCGATCTATTAAGTAAAATATTATTTTTCAAATAAGCACTTATTTTTTTATTTTAAGGTGATATCACTACAAGAAATTCTGGATCTCCCAACGGTTTTTTTAGCAATGGTTGCAAAAACCGTTGGTATAGATGGTCTATAGTAACGGTTTTTAAAACGTTACTAGAAATAGGATTGTAGCAACGGTTTTTATGTGACCGTTGCTAGATTATAACACTATAGCAACGGTTTTCCTTAACCGTTACTAAACATGTAACAACCCTGATTTTGGGTCAATAAAAATTTCGTTAAATATTTGAATTTTATTACTTGGTTTTACTTTTAAATTTCCAAAGTTTGTCAAAATTACGTTTTTGCCCTTAAACTTTCATTTCTTTGCGCTTTAATCCATTTGGCAAGCCTAGTTAGTTTCTAACCGACTCGTTGGAGAAACCGAACTAGCAAGCCACCGAATTGTTTTTCCCTAACCGCAAAATGACCATTTTGCCCCTCGTTGGAACTTTTGACCCTTTTGAACCCTTAACTTGGAATTTTAATATTCTTTTTCTTTTAATCAAATTAGTTTATTTCTTTGTCCATTGGACAATAAATGTTAGGGAAACTATTATCCATTGGATAATAGGACCCCATTTGTTTATATTAAATGTTTACTTTATTAAAGTGCTATGAATAGTAAAAAGTAACTTTTTGATTACTTTTTGATTACTTTAAAGTACTTTTTGAATTATTTTATTGTTTAATCTCCCTAGCAACCATTATCCATTGGATAATAGAAGTTAGGGTGGTTATTATCCTTTGGGTAATAGGTTTACTCTTCAACATAGTACATGGGTTGATTTATCTAATATTTTCTTTTAACCCCATGTGCCAAAGTACCAATTATTTTAAAATAAAAGTTGCCAAGTCACTATTATCCATTGGACAATAGAAGTTAGGGGATTTATTACCCAATGGATAAAAGAGTTAGTCTTTTACCAAGTACAAGGATTTTAATAAACTAATCTTTTTCAAAAATCCCATGGGAGGTTATACAATATTTTATTGGAGGATTTTAATACCTAAGATTTCTTAGGTACTCTTTTATTATTTAAAATGGGGATTTTGATCTTCCAAGATCATTTGGTACATGTGTATCTAATATATTAGTACTTGGTTGATTGTTTAGCATGTGCCTATTGATTTAGTTAATGGGGAAATCTTGCCCTTTTAAAATCCCTTGATCTCATGGTACAAAATTCCTTTTGTTTATTGTTTCTTGATCTTTGTATGCATGCTTATACATATATATATATGTACTTGAGAGAGAGAGAGGGAGAGAGAGAGCCGAATGAGAGAGAGAGAGAGAGAGAGAGAGAGGAAGGAGAGAGGGAAGGAGATTTGATATTTGCTTTGGTTTGATTTGTGATGTGTACTTCAAATCCAAGAGATATATCTCTTCCTAAATCAAATCCTTACACCTTTGTACTCCCATATTTCCCTAGCAACTTCTCAACCATTGGATGGTGTACAATTTCCATCTCAACCATCCAATTGGATGCAAGATCTCTCCAAGGTACACCATAGCCTTGCAACCTAGGATTTCCATTGATTTTTCCATGGATTTTTCCTTTGATTTTCCATTAAAGTTGGAATTTCCTCAACTCTTGGATCATGTACCAATCTCATCTCATCTTTCCATTTGATCCAAGAATCCAATCTAGTACAAACCTAGCCATGCAACCCTAGGATTTTCCCTTGATTTGTGCTTAAAAGTGGGATTTGATTAGATGTACTTCTTGGACACCTTGCAACTTCTTAACCCTTGGATCATGTACCATTATCATCTTAACCATCCATTGGATTCAAGAATATCACCAAGGTACAAGAATAGCCTTACAAGTCTAGGATTACCTTTGATCTTCCAAGATTCATGCCAAGTGTCAAGGTGAGACTTAGAGAGGGAGAGAGGAGAAGGCCAAGCCCTTTGCCTATAAATAGAAGGCCATTCCAAGCCTTTCAAAGCACACCTCAAAGCAATAGCTCTTCCTTCTCTCTAGAAATCATTTTCTGTTTTTCTGGGCAGCCACTGTCCCGTCCGAAAATCCCCAGTTTTCTCCTGTTTAGAGTAGTTTTTAGGATCAACTTCCTTCTGGAAAGTTGTAGAGCGCTTCGATACCTTGAAGTTAGGCTCAAGAATCACCCCAATCGGTTAAGAAATGACCCAGATATTGCCATCCGAAGTTCAGTGAAAAATCTGGATTTTCATTTTCTGGACAGCTTACTGTCCTCTCCTTTGTCCCCATTTTTCTCCAACCTAGATTCGTTTCTAGGATTAACTTTCTTCTCGAGAGTTGTAGAGGGTTTAGAGAGCTTCGTTCTAGACCCAAGAACGACTCTATTCGGCCAAAGATTGACCGAGTTATTGCCGTCCGAAGTTTGGTCCAGATTCGAGGGAATTTTCCACCTTGCTTATTCGGCCCCGACTAGTTTCGGATCAAGGTAGGATACTCTTACCCTATTCCTATGTATATGTAAGATTATGTTATCTTCCATTTCAAAGCAAGTTACCTTTAATTACTTTTCATTTCAAGTATTTGTATTTTGATCTTGAAAATGATTATGAGCATGCTTATGTGAGTTGTTTGAGTTACTTGTGATATATTATAGAGTTGGATGATCTTGTCGGATTACGATGAATGATTTGTTGTTTACGTATGTGATATGTCCTACCACGGAGTCTTTGCATGTAACGAGACACCTCTATCGAGGAAGTTAGTGACATGACACCTAGGGTGTGTTGAAAAATGTTGAAATATGTTGAAA
The DNA here is from genome assembly GCA_019656275.1 of Rhododendron kiyosumense. NCBI lineage: Eukaryota > Viridiplantae > Streptophyta > Magnoliopsida > Ericales > Ericaceae > Rhododendron > Rhododendron kiyosumense. The sequence continues at coordinate 416,641 of BPLS01000418.1, read as the reverse complement.
ACCGCAATGTGGCCGGACTTGCCCATTGTGTGAGGTGTGTGTGTGTTCCAATGGGAATCCGGTATAGCGGAACCATTGTGAGGTTGTGTGTGTTCCCATGGGATCCCGGACCGGCGGAACCATGGTGAGGTATAGCTTGGTTATCCGCGGAGAGGAGCCAATGCAATGTGTGCCAATGGGAACCCGGTGCGGCGGAACCATTGTGAGGATACTCGGGAACCCGGAACGGCGGAACCGAGGTTGGGTGTGTATGGCTTGGTTATCCGCGGTTCGGAGCCAATGCTAAGATTTTTGAAAGGCTTGGTTATCCGCGATACGGAGCCAATGCAAATGACTTTGAAAAAGATGGTTTTGTAAATGGAAAATGATTGACACGGTCTACGATGAGTCGCGTAGGAGAAACTCGGAGAATCTTGGACACCAACGGTAGTTAGATTGTGGATGTATCATTGCTACTGTCTGTTGTATTGTTATAAGTTAAGGGTTAGTGGGTAGGGTTACTCTATTGGGCTTTCGTAGCTCACGGTGTTGCCTTGTGGTGACCGTGGCATATTATATTGGTGGCAACGCCGGTATAATGTGTCAGACCTTGTAGATGATCAAGATGGACTGTTCACTTGGAGGCGTCCGGAGCTGAGGAGCTGGCTAGGATGAAGATGCGAGAGGAGCTGTAGTTAGGAAATCTTAGTTTCCTTCTTTGTTGAATTAATGTACCCTTTGAAGTATTTATGATGTAATAAACTCTTTTTATTATGTAATAAATGCTTCTTAACGTACCCTGATTTTGGGGGCGTTACAAAACACTGCCCTATAGCAACGGTTTTCAATAACCTTTACTATAAACTGGACTCTAGCAACGGTTTTCATTAACCGTTGCTTTTGTTATGGCTATTTTTCCTAAATTTTTGTTGTGATATTTTTTCCGATATTGTTTATTTAACGTATTTTTTTAGCATTTTGTGGTAATTTCTGAAACTAATCATTCATTTTGGGATTAATCATTCATCTTAATAAGAATAAAAAAAGTATAAAATTGTGGACTGAAATTGAAAAAAAATCATATTAGATGACACTAAAGACAACAAATGTTAGTTGTTTGATATTTTTTCACCCATATTGATTTTTTATGCTTTTAATTACATTTTTTTTAATTTTTTAGACTCATCTCATAGTAATGATTAAACAATCAAAAATATTTATGTGAATCTAACAAAAATTTAGAAACGGCAAAATTAATATTGAAAAAAAAAAAGGAAAAAAGAGAGGGTTTTTTGTTTTTTTTTTGGAACCTGGTACATGTCAATTTAATTGATGATAAGTGAATAATGGAACTATTTTGTAAAAAATAGACGCTTCGGATAAAAAAAAATGAAACTAGTAAGTATTTGCATAGTATAAACCGAAATTTTACAAAAAGGATAAAAAAAAATCCGGCTAGTATAGTATAAATATTAAAATGTGTATTATTCTTCACAAGTCATGGGCTAGCTCAGCTGGTTCGCACGCGTGCGTGAAGACGGGAGGTCACGGGTTCGACTCTCAGGAGGTGCAACATTATTTCCCAGCCACGCGGGTGTCATGCATGCGCCACGTCAGCACACATGTGACATGGCAGTGCCACGTGGTGGCTTACATCACACAGTGGTTTGTCTTTTAAAAAAAAAAAAAAATAGCCTTTAGCAACGGTTATAACCGTTGCTAATGGAACCGTTAGTAAAAAAAATTTGTACCAACGCTCGACAAAACCGTTGCTATAACCCTATAGCAACGGATATATTGCAACGGTAGAACCGTTGGTATAGACTAAAGGGGTCTTTACCAACGGTTTTTAGATTTTTTGGCAACGCTTTCGACCGTTGCTATAGAACGATTTTCTTGTAGTGTATATTGTGAGAGAATGACATGTCTCATAAAATGAGAAACAAGCACTTAAAAATGAAAACCTTGGCGAAACAGGGCCTTAGTTTGTTAGGATTGTGATGTAGGCTATAAAAAAAATTCAATCACCACACCCTCAAAATGGTGAGTAGACAATGATACAATGAGTGGAATTTTTTTGCCGATTGCAAAGAAGGTGGTTGGAAGTTGTGGTTACGAACATATATCTTACCGAACCTTGTCTTACATCACTTATTTCAAGGTCATTTTTTATTAATAAAGTCTAAGTTGAAAAATGACTAATGATTTTACAACGACGTTTGGCCCATACATTAGTCTTCCTTAAAGGCCAAGTATCATTTCTCGAGTCTTATGACTAGGGGGAAAAAAAAAGGAAAAGAAAAACATAAAATAAAAAAGAAGTGAAAATGAATGAAAAAGAACCACGAACCCTTTAAATATAAATAGCATTGGTGTTCGAATCGTAACATATATAACAACAGAAAATCAATTTTACAGAAATATACAAGCATTTACAGAAATTTGTATGAACAGGCGTTGAAGTTGTCCCAAACTGAAAGCAGATAGAGTAACCAGCTGGCTAGCTAGAGACCAAATGGTGAAACAAGACTACAGGCATGGCAAAT